>JAASAO010000752.1:0-22684 GCA_017311375.1 Mytilus coruscus
CAGTATTCGTGCGTAATTTAGACTACACGCCAACTAATTATCCATCGAGATGACCTCCGAAGACTGTCGACAGTCATATAATCCGATATAAACATATCATAAACTAGACTAAGTATATATTTATAAATGACATGTTACTTTTTTATTTCCTTTTTCAAGTAAGTGTTTAGCCTATTGGTAGCTGTACTGAACAATTTATTTAATGTGTCTTTTAGTTTAACTACATATGATATAGAAAAGCAAAGAAGGAGGTTTGTGTGCATATAAAACTGAAATTATCCCATCATATTTTGTGGCTGTGCCAAATCGGGCTATCAAGACAATGTGTTGTTTCTGGTTGTTTGTCTTTAATTGTGTATTTGTCAGTTCATACTCCCATAATTATAATTATTATGTTGCTCATGATGATTATTTGCTTTAGATTATGTCATACAAGATGTGAATATCACAATCGGAATTATTAGTCTGTTTTCCTGTCATTCTCTTTGGACGCCCCGCGAAAATCTCCCTTTGTGGACGTAACGAATGAGTCAGTGAAAAGAGGAACACCAGTAGTTCAAATTAAGCCGACAGTTCGTC
Source organism: Mytilus coruscus (assembly GCA_017311375.1). NCBI lineage: Eukaryota > Metazoa > Mollusca > Bivalvia > Mytilida > Mytilidae > Mytilus > Mytilus coruscus. The sequence goes on from JAASAO010000752.1 coordinate 580, forward strand.
CTAAAACAGGGCCTCTGAACATAAAAAACGTTGTCTTTAACATAACCAAGCATGGCGATGACGTTCTTTTATTAACTCAAAGTCGTTTGTTATAAAACAAAAGATATGAGTTATCCCTGCTTAATACTGGATGTTTGTATGTTCGTTAGTTTAGTTATGCCTTTATATGTAAAACAAATTGGACTACTGCATAGGTTTTTATGGTATTTCCGTTTTCTGCATTAATTTTAGAGGCAGGGGTGTGTTTAAAGATTATATATATATATATATATATACTGCTGTTAAATAATCGCGTCTGTGTTTGAAGCATATCATTCGATAGTTTATAGGTTAAATAAAGTCTGCAATGTTCATTTATGGCTGCCAATTATATCAAGATAGGTTATTACAACGATAAATGAAGACACTAGAGCAACATTAGTGTCTCGAGGATTGAAACAGCAGTTTTAATGCTTATATATATACTATCGGAGTCGTCTCTTAGAATTGTTGTCTTATGTAGACGAAACTAGAGTCCAATCTGGGAGCATCAAACATAGAAAAAAGTACTAGGGCTCATATCGTATTACTGGAAGATCTCGTGTTGAAGTTCTTTTGAATATGTTTTAGTTGCAATTCTACAAATTTGAATAAAAATAACATTTTAAGATTAAACTTTATTTACAAACTAGAAGTACACTGAAAAGTCATAACTGCCCATTTCTAAGGCTTTACAGCACTATATTCAAACATGGTATACAACGAACTGATTTATGAATTCCTTTCCAGACACTGTGGATATGATTTAGGTGCTAATATAGAATCTTGTAGAGTAGACTAAACCATATACTGTAGTTCATGGGATGAACAAATGAAACATTTAAAATATCATTCAACACATCCGATTTGTATTTCACACAAACGAAAAAAAAATTTCCATTGATCAAATTTCGTTTGCAAGGTATCTCTCATTCATAGGCACAAATTTCAGCACAGTTGATTTAGGAACATACTTCAAATCCGTTTTGAATCAGGATCGTGTTCTGAAAATGAAAACAAATGGAAACGAATCATACATAGTGTCGTGTATTAGTTTGTTGGAGCTTCCCTAGTAATGTTTCACTAAACAGGTTGGTACACCCTACACACAGATATCAAACTTTCTTTTCGTAATTGTAAAATGAGTTTTGTTATTTGAACTATTTTGAAAACAATGTGTAAGGAAAAAATCATAACATGTAATTTCGTTTAGTTTTAGTTCCCTAAAGATATTTACAGAACGCAATTAATCGCCACACTATTCGAACTTGTCGGTACAGTTACATGGTCAAAACTGAACATGAAATCAATGTGTGTGCTGTTGATATTGGTTATGGCGTTGTTTACAATTTTTATGTGGAATAATGTAGACTTATTTTATTTTGTCAACCACAATTTCATATGGTATTATTTATATGGTTTCCATACATATTAATAATTGAGGATTCGAAGATCAATGGATTTTGAATTTTATAATGCCAAAGGGTTACCAAAAGATATCTTCTAACAGGTAACGGTATTTTGCTGTAATACCTTATACAAATAACCGGTCTTTATTTTGAGTAGAGCGACTGATATCACTAGAAAAGCTAATTCTCCCAGAGCGCCTAAGTTTATCCCTCCCCGAATTACAGTGGGGTTCGCGTACTCAATCATTGGCTTATGTGTTGCATTTTGTTGGCTATTGTTTGATTTTTGGTCTTAATGTACGTTTGGCCATGATGTTTCTGTTTTTTAGACTTATATCTTCCATAGACTGACACCCTGTCCTTTACTTGTTTGGCCCAAGGTTGACTCAGATACCGTATGTTGCAAGGGAGAGAACCATATATGGTGTCCATTACCTCCTATAAATCTTCTTTTCTTTGTCACAGAGTAAAACATTTTAAGAAATGTATTTTCAAAGTTCTTAATGTTTCTTAAATAGGTCAATCATTTTTCTACACAAAAAGTCATGTAATTAAGGTATAATTTTAATTAAGGAACGATGCGTAGTTTTCCGCCTTTTCTCGTTCCGTCAAATTCAAGACATCGACAACGCTTGCACGTGAATAATAAAAGAACAGTGTAGTGAACTGTGTGCTTATACGAGGTTGATTGTTTTGTTTTGCATCATTGAACGATTCAATGTACTAGGGTGTGTTGCAAAGGAATACACGTTATGAAAGTCATCTTCCAGAAAACCGAACAAAACCAACCACATACAAGTAATATCAAAGAATTCAGTAAAGGCATGTTATACATACCTGCAATAGTTTAAGACCAGACTGTTGGAATTGTAAATCCTTTGTCGATGGTATAGGAAAACCTTTGGTTCCGAGACCTGGAACACAAAATATGAGTCAATATTGAGTTTACGACACGTTACAAATATATCATTTCGGTTCCCATGGTAATATATAATTAATATTTTATATAATGTTCTTTTGCTATTTAGATTTGACCAGATGTTTTACTTTATGAAAGGTTATTTTCAAAACCCTAATTCGAATTTTACAGTTCTAATCTGATATCTATTTATTCTCTTTCCAGTCATATAGTATTTGATTGCTGAGAAAAAAAATAAAATGAGGAAGTAAATTGAAATTGTTTAGCACTAGCCATGTCAGCCCAGCCGTCAACACTCTTTTGCTGACTTGAAATATTATTTATACGGTCATTCGCAACAATATAGGTTTTCTACCCTCAGATACATATGGTCTTTATAGTGTAAATGTTCTTCTGCTACGTTAAATTGGTTTAAATTTCGAATTTTTAATCGAGCGCCTTTCTCGAGTCTTGTGAAAACGAAAACGCATCTGGCTTATCGAATTATAAACGCAGTATCTTTGATGAGATTTTATAATTATGTGAGCCAGACGGCTGTTGCTACAGGGAAAGCAAAATTGCCAACCCTTTTACATAGCATGACTTTATCCCTATGTTTCAGTATGGTTTGTGTAGCAGAACGTCTTGAATACGTATGAACAATTTGCCACTGGACGTTTAGCAAACCACGATCAATCAATAATTCATCCCATTAAGGCCTCACTAAATAACATTCATATGCTAGCTTGCTTCTTTGCATGATGAATCAATTCCGTCTAACATAAAATGAATTTTTCGCAATATGAGTTCTCAAAAGTTAATTTGAAACATACGTACCGTTGATCATTGGTTCTATGGTGGTTATGATGGCACCGTCCACAAGAAGTTGTAATCCTCTATCCTATAAAGAGATAGACATAATGATAAATATAGAATACCGATAATTCTGTGGTAACAGTATATAATGAGTGAATAAAAGAGATGGATATCGTTTTTATAATCATACATTAATGTTAAACAAAACGGGTCTTCAACGCTGTAAAGATGTCTTTGCAAACGGCAAATACTAAATACAAGCATCGACAAGTTTTGAATAGAGTAAATAGTGACAATCAAAGATTTACAATCAATCCAAATTATTTAGTCAAGGTTAAACACTTAGAACAAATAGCAAACACGTTTTCGGTGTCATAATGAGTTTAAGGATCACTAATAGTTTTGCGGTTTCTTAGATAGAAAATATGGCAAGTTTGGACAGTTTTGTTGAATTTGTAGCACCCTTCCTTTTTATCTTCATCAGCGGTATATCAAAGGACATCTATATATATATATATATAAACGTTCAGCAAACCAAAAATAACCCTCTGACCTCACACAAAAAAAAAAAAAAAAAAAAATGTTACGTATTGTCTAGATTTTGCACTTTACTCTTCTTGTACTGTACTACATATTTCCGATGATTGAATTTTGTATTTCCATTATTTTCACATCGAATTATCTGTGGTATTTGATATACTGATTTAAAAAATATTTAAATAGGCGCAAAATATAATTGATGGGTATTACTGTTGGTTTTTGTACCAAAACAAACTAATATCGATAAACCAGCAGTCGAAAAATTATATACTTAATTTAAAATAAATATCCATTTTCTCTGTAGTTATTAAATACATTAAAGAAACATATTAATTGTCTTCATTTTCTTTAATACACGACGTACTTACATTTATTGTACCGATGGCAGAGTTTGTAACTTTCGTTTGAATTCTGAAAAGATAATATTTTATATTAGTCTTTATTTATAAATATCACCATCAATTTTCCTGTCCTTTGGCAAATTGAAACAATAAGTCCAATAAAACAGACATTACCATTACAAAATAATGAACGAAAAACAAGCAACAGGAAAACAAAATTGCACATAAAACTAACGGGACCAACTAGTACTGGAATCATACCGATGCCCTGGGATGGTGAAATTTATATTATCTGGTAGTGTAAGCAGTTCCTACTCTACAAATGACAATCGGTATATTTATGATAGTAGTAAATAAGAAATTACAGTATCAATGTAATCATAAGTAAAATAACAAAAATATCGAACTCTGAGGAAAATTCTAAACGGAAAGTCCCTAAGCAAATGTCAAAATCAAAAGCTCAAACACATCAAACGAATGGATAACAACTGTCATATTCATGACTTGGTACAGGCAAGACTACTCTCGACAAATACATTGTGTGGTATAAACAATCATATATTGCATGATTTCTTGCGATAAATGGATTGTTTTTGTTGGGTTCTTGTGTTAAATATTGTCAGCGTTTTATTTTGTCACAACAAAGAAATGTCACCAGCGTTATATTCCGTATCCTATCTCATTATGTTACTGGACTTGAAAATACTCGATTCGAAATAATACATACACGCTAAATATTGTCAAAGTTTTAGGAAACGTATAGAAGTTATACTGTGCCAAATCAACTTCGATGACACAATATTTAACCAACCGTTTATGTTCAAAAGTCAGTAATGACTAAGGCAAATGAAAACAGATAATTTTTATCTCGTGCTTATTACTATGAAGCTACTTCAGTAGCTACAACAGGACGAGTGCCACATGTGGAGCAGGATCTGCTTACCCTTCCGCAGCATCTGAGATCACCCCAATTTTAGGTAGAGTTCGTGTTGCTCAGTCTTTAGTTTTCTATGTTGTGTTTTGTATACTGTTGTTTGTCTTTTGGTCTTTTTATTTTTTTTTGTCATGGCGTTGTGAGTTATTTTTGACTTTTTGAGTTTGAATGTCCCTTTTCCATCTTTCGCTTCACTTAAGTCTTACAAAACCATGTCAGGTTAGGGCACGTCACGTGCATACTAATATCGGTGAATTAAAAAAGCAAAAACAATGAAATACGTGTTCGTATATTTAATACAAAATAATTGAGCACTGAAAAGAGTCGTAGCATTTAATGTTCTGGAAGGGTGAGTATTTTGCTGAACATGCTATAGTAATGATCAAAATACTTACTTCATGTCGTACAGTTTTCCATGTATCATCTCATTTGCCATTGAAAGATTCACTTTTATTGATGCTTTCTGATAAAAAAAATGTGTAATATAAGTTATACAATATAAATGATTCTTTCCGTGTTGAGGACAAAATTATGATATATGCAGCGATTCTAGAAAAGTAATCTCGCTAATATTTGTAAAGTATGTTTGTAAATTGTAGTATAGTAATATTATATAACTTTTATAATTTAATTAAGCTTTATAATTACAGGCGACGTTGAACACAAAGTTATTATTCCTTTTATAATACAATATTCGACTAAATTAAACGAGCAGCTTTGTTTTCAGGGGTTCGTTAAACTGTGAAAATAACTATAAATGAATTAATAAGCAACAGCACTCAAAAACTGTTAATTATTGTATGATTGGCTCACCAATCAGAATACTGCAAAACTCATGTGGGTTATGTGTAGATACCTCACACTTTTACCAAAAAGACGAATGAACCATGATAGATATTTGTCAAATCTATCATCATAAATACTTTGTTTTGTCGACGAAATTCCTTTTGACGTACCAATCTATAAGCCTAGTATCTTTGATGAAAATTATTTAAGAGAATATTCGTGAAAATGCAATTTTTACAGTTCAATATATTCTTTTGATAATCTAGGTGATAAAATAAAAATACTCACAGCATATATTATAAACAAATAATGTAGACTTTTGTCTGATTTCCTAGCAAACAAGGTGATGTTCCCTTCCGCTCTCACGCCAAGGACTCCGACTGATATATTTGTCACTGGTGGTTTAGTACTAAGCATGTGTAGTTCTACTGTACTATTAGGAAAAGCTTTTCCGATCTTCACGTAACAAAGATATAAGAAGTAAAAAATAATTAACTTCTGTGCTAAACTTTTATTGCCAATATATTGAATTTATTACACTTTCATTAGCATAGTTTTATAGCAATTATCAATCGTTTATAAATTTGAGATAAACTGTTCGTGATGATACCAAATAAAAGGAATCATGCAGTCATATTGATTTACTGTAAAAATTGTATAAATAGATTTCAATATTGGTGGATATGCAAATAACAATTTTTGTGTTCTGTATTCCATTTAACCTTAAGTTTTTAATATCAGTTTTCTATCTGCAACATTTGCCCTTAAGGTTGTACCAAACACCTTGATAAAATTAATTTGGCTCGTTTAATTTTCATAAAATTTTGACAACATATTTACTTTGACCCTTTGACAAAAATATATAAAAATTTCAAAAAACTTCAACTACACACTTTATTGGAAAAATTTCATTGGATATATAGCAGTTTGACAAACACTTATTTTGGTCATTGAGAAGCTTAATATTTCCTTAACAATAGAACTGATTAAAACGTTCAGCTGATATTTACAGAGTTATCTCCCTGTAGTGTAATGTACCACCTTAAATTTACCTGTGGAATAAATTTCCCAATACATAGACCGGAGCAGGTTGTGTTCAATATGTCTTTCTTGTCTTTGATCTAGGAACGTAAAAAGAGAAAACAAGATTGTTCTTTTTTCTCAAAACTTTACAATGTTATAACGAAAATGAGATATAAGCAAACATTAAAAATCCCTGTTATTATATCTTTATTATTATTTTCATGCGTTTTAGAAATGAAAATCAGATAAAATCAAGTAATGTTGACAGACGTTCTCAGATTTGGTACCTTTGCGATTTGCAGCATTTTAGAAATGTAGTATTAGTTAAATCTATAGGAAACACGTTAGTTTGTGTCCTAAATAACATGTTTTCTGTAAAGAATTCTCTGTTGATGGTAAATTTGTGGTAGTCTGTTAAATTTATTTACAAAACAGTTGTTTTGAACTCGACATATTGTTTAAATGCTTGTTTTTAAAGTTTTGGACACTGCATATTGACCGCTAAATAATTTTCTGTTTTCCTTTTAGAAAAATAAATCTTTTTACTCAAGGTAAATTGAGAGAGAAATTTAGTCATACTACTCTCCTTATTTTATGTAACGCAAGGATTTAAATACTAAGACATATAGATTAAAACTAGATATTTTGCATATGCTTTATGAACCAAAATATTATAAGCGTTTATTTTGAATTTGATTATTATAATCATTTGTTTTTAAGCTTCAAAATTTTAATTACTAGCCCAAAAGAATTTGGATCTATTGATAAACGTTTTCTTTTCCTACTGCATGTCAAAACATGTTGCGATATGTGTACACGTTTAATTATTGATCTTTAATTTTCATGTGCAGTTTACAAAATATTACTTCGTATTTTTGAAGAATTAACATGTAAATTTCATCTTGTGTCAGTGTAATATAAAAATAAGCGTTTATCTTTTAATTCCAGACAAAACAAATTGTTACAGATAATTACATTTTTGAAGTCAGGTTTAACACTAGCATGTTATGTTTATGAGCTTGATAAAACATAGTGTTGAAGACATAATCTGACAATGTGATGTAAACCATTCTCTTGCTGTCTGTGATTGGTGCCATTAATTGTGGTGCAAACGGTGCTTCAGTTTTATTACTGGACCAGAGTATTTCTCCCTGTTTGACAAAACATAATACAATTTTCATTTAATCAAAAGAAATTAATTAAAATAAATACAGTGTGATTCCGTAGACCAGTTTTCACATAAGAGCAAAGTTTTATTTCAACAAATCTAGAAATGACTGCTTATTTTTTTTGCAAAATGCCATAACAGATAGTTTCAAACTGAAACTTAGGACATACCGAACTTGACAGGATATTGCACATATAATGAACTTGGCATAAAAAATGTTGAAACATCCTATAGAGACATATATTTGGAGTTTCCTTCAATTATTTTTTCTTCTCACTGTATTGTAAATATTATATTACAACTAAATGCTGTTTAAAAAACTATGTTCCTGATAATGAGAAGTGTTAATATTCTTAACGTTTTAAAGAATATTAACCCGAGAAAGGTTTGCTATTTTACATCATAAAAATTTTACCTTAAGACTTGCTTCCATAAACTGTGGAGTTGCTTTTGGAGCTGACATGAGTCTGTAGTCAAGTGTCAGGAGCTTTCCCAGTTTTACCTGAACTGTAATTCAAAGTGATAAAATACGTTGGCGAATATATTTTTACCTATACGATAACTCTTTGTCCCATTAAATGATCATCTACATTGATTTAATGATTTCCAACATATATTGAATAAAGGGAGATATTGGAATACGTCAGTGTGACAGCATCCCAATGACACAGATAATCAATACAAGACAACATGAATACTTCAATAATAGACAGGTGGCTTAACAAATGCAAAAATATCAAGCTCACATTTCAGTGACATCACAATATCGAAAATTTAAATTACAATTATAGAATTTGACTGAGTTACAATTAAAAATAAAAATATTCCAGATTTCATGAGTTCCAAATCACATATGAACATGAAAATATGTCAAAGAATTGCTGGATACTAAAAACAGTTACCTTTCATAGTTGAAAGACTCTTCTGTGCATTATTATCAATGAGATTTTGAACTATTCCGCACATCTGCAATGAAATACCTATTAATTAAGTCGTCGTAATTGAGAAGTAAGGAAATGATAAAACCAAAACGCTGTGTGCTTTGTATTTTACAATGGACCACTATAACATCTTAAGTCTAAATTTTAACATGTTCAATCATTTTAAATATTTTGAAGCATTCCATAGTTCGAAACTACATATCATCGTCGAACTCAACAAGTAATATTTGAATCTAAGTACTGTAAAGCAACTAATGTTTCGCCAGTCATATAAATGCACGACTTTCGCGAGAAGAAAATAACGCAAATGTATATCAGATTTGGATATCCTTATACGAACAAACCCAGAAAGGTGAGAAGACCGCGAAGAAATCGTCAAGAAGTCGGCTAGAAGGCTCTATAAATACAAAACAGGTATCCGCTAAAATATAAGTTGGTTTACTTTATAAACTGACTCGTGTGGAACTAGCTTTTAGCTATAATGTACGATCTATTCTGTGTAATAAATTAATAAATAATACACAAAATAATTCAAATAAAAATTCACATAAAAATAAAGGAAACAAACGAAAACCTAAACTAAAACTTATAAAAAGGTGTTAATTGATAATGACTGATATCGAGAGAAAAAACATTTTGTGACAGTTGACCAAGACGAAAACTATGTCAAAGAGCAATCAATGTTCCTTAATAAAAGTGATGTAATATAAAAATAAAAATATGAAGATTAAATTGAAAAACGTACATTTTTAGCAATACAATTGTGATTAATACTATTGACTAGAATGCGTTTAACGTTTACCTTTTCTGAAACTGGTTACTTATAGCCTTAGAAACTTTTCCTGCAAACGTATTGTAGATCCAGGCTCTTCCTCCATGGAATTTGAACTGAACATGACCACTATTACATGCGCATTGTGCAGATTTAATTGTTGGTCTTCCATTGCCGTCAACACCTAAATTAACAATCGAATCATAATGACGAGAAGGTATATTGATTGATGTTCGTTAGATGGATTGGTTTTAAATGCCAAGACATGAACATATCACATGCATATCAGATGGGAATATGTTGATGTGATATGAATAAGATCCTTGCTTTGTACTTCATTCCAAACACATTTTCCTGATCAGTCTTTGTTCCTACTCTTCAATGCAGAGTGTTTTGCGGATAAGCGGCAAATGCCAATTTTCAAGCCTGGGTTGACAACTCCTGGGATTGAACCCACGACCTCCGAACCCAGGGTGAGCATTCTACCACAATACCACCAAGGCAGTAGGATTTGTACTGATTACATATATGATATTTGATTAATGTTGTTGCTGTTAGTTTGCTATTGTAGTCCTAATTATATGGTCTTTCTATTTTATATGTTTACTGTTAGATAGATAACTTATACGTCGATTAATGCATAATGTTGAATTAAAGTTACAGGAAATGATTGTATTATTCTTTTTATAAATTTCTATATACACTTGTATGTGCTATTGGGACATCTATTGACAATTGAAATCTTTAACAGTTATTGTATATCTGAGTATCGCTACATGAACCTACCCGCATTAATTCCAACGCTGAATGACATCCCTGAAAACTTAACAGTAAATCTTCCATGGTCAGATATCTTGATGCTGTGGACACAATTTTATAAATGAAAAAACAGAAAATTGTTTTGTTAAAAAACATCAACACGCCATAGTAACCTATGTAACATGTTTAATGAAATAAGAGTTTTGACAATGTCTACTTTTAATTTGGTTATATTTGTACTTTTTTGACTGGCCAAATTAGTAAATCTTAAACCACTCAGCTTTTTTGAAAGAAGGAAAAAAAAAAAACACTGAAAACTTCGACAACTGGAACATTCTTAATTCAAACGGATGGTATATTTGTGTTAAGTTTGAATGATTCAGATAAAGCATAGATTAGCGACAAATAATTGACACTCCTTTTTACATTATTGATTACCCCACGAAACCCTTAAAATATTTTTATCTAATGTTATACAATAGTGGTCGTTTAAATAAACTTTATAGTTCCAAAACCCATTTAGCTTGCAAATCAATTTCTTTCATTTTTGAAGATATTGTTTATGTATTTTCAATTTGTAAAAAGTATATTTACAACTTACAAATGCCATCGGTATTTATAGTGAAAATTTCCATCCATTTCCAATACGATGTTTGCTGTAGCCCATTTGAGATCACTTCCAGACGATAGTTTTATACTGCTAGTTCCTAGCTGGAAATTTTGTATTGCCAGACTAAAATAAACAGTCATAATTAGTAAATATGTTAAAGGTATTTATATTTAGAAGGTAAAACGATGACGGAAATACAAAGAAATCAAGAACTATAACCTAATGATAAACACACTACATCATGGTCAAAAGAAAAGAAGAATGAAGAAAATACAAACACACTTCACAAAAAAACAAAGATTTTGCACAACAAATTGACCGTTAACTGGGGTGCAACGGAAGGTTAAGCGATTCTATTTCCACAAATGACATTCGCCGTTTACTCGAGGTGTCATTCACAATTGACCTTATGCAAACGCTCAGAAGACGTTCTTTCAATATCTGTTTTGTCAGTGCACTGAATCTAAACTATCAAACGTGAAAAAACTGATAAAACTCCTTATGCAAGAGTTATTTCTGCAAGTATCAAATACATAATCCCGATGAAGTTAAAAAGCATTATTGTATACATGTATTAAATTATAATTGATAACTTTAACGCATCTCTTCAGCATCTACGACGTCGTCGGTTTTATTTGATGTATTTAATCATATTCTCCCAGCACACTAGACAATATATGTACCTTGAAAAACCTTGACTGAACATACTTACCCATAGATGTTATATTCTACATGATGTCCTGATCCACTTTGATCTGGAATTTTGGCGTTCCGTACTGTCTTGGAGATTAAATCCACGGCTACGGTATTAGCTAAAATTTTAAACAAAATGCAACCAAAATATACTGAATGCATATACAAATTACCATGTTGAAATATCTGACATATAGGCAAATAAAAGGTATCATAAGCCAGAGAGAAAATTCGATCAAACGTGTTCAGAAAGTTGTATGAACTTCAAGATGCATGTAATATATGAATTATGTTTACGAGAAATAATAAAACTAAAATGAACAGTTTATATCGTATCAGAGAATTATCACAGTTACTTTAAGCAAGCCCAGAGTATTCATTCATTTATTGAAATGAAATCAGGCCATCAATCACTTTAAAATAGATTGTTAATAGTATGTTTAACATCGATTTAATAGCATTGGCCTAATACACACGCTGCTGGACTATTATTTCCGAGGGTATCAATTAAGAAAATTGTCAATGTTTAGGTAGATGCCAATGTCTAATTATTTATATTTCGAAAAATTCTCAGGTCACAAGTTTTCTACTCTCTGCTAAACTGGTTAAGCAAACAAGCCCTTGGGTTAACCTAACACGAATGGTTGTATTTAGTTATAAAACTCGCTTTGTATCAATTAGTCATGATTCATTTTCCATTTTAGGCTTAGGGTATAATAACATAGAATGCACTACATACATAGTTTTATATCTTATTGATCTATGCACATAATCCAAAGAAGTGCAAATTTTCTATTTTCATTATATTAATAACTCAAATTATAAATTGCAACCTTTACTTTAAAAACAAATTAAACCTTATTAATAAGCCTAACATATATATTGATCTATGATATGCAGAATTCAGTGCAACAAAAATTGTAAGGCCAGACATTCAGCATATGTTTTGCGTGTTCACAAAAACTGTTTAACCCTATCGATGTCTTTTTTCAGAAACATAATCAAAATCTATTTGCCATTTTCATAAAATTAATAGAACCGATTTATTGAAACAGGTTTGAATTAAAGCCTTAATACTTGTTTAAACATACATACCATAATTCATTCCATTCTGTGTTATATGAAGTCTCAATCCGGGGTTCGTTGCATGAATGCAAGTTGCTAATAAGATGCAGGGCAAAGTTATTACCTGCAACATTCTGCATTGATTTACCGTTGAAAGTATAATGAATGTTTTTATACAACCAACTTTTAATCACGAGACAAATATTGACAAACTTCCGCAATACACGCTGCATCAAGTACTTCCTGGACTTGACGATTATTAAGTGATGTTTATACATTGTTGCATTTTAAGTTTAACGGGATTTCTGAAAGTGTTATTTTAAGTTTAATAGGGATAAATGTAAGAATCAATACAAGCACACTCGACTTTAAACAATGCCTTTTATAATTGAAACATGTATCTAAGTATATTTGTATAATGATGCTTGTTTTTACATAAGGAAATGCCTGTATCAAATCAGGAATATGACAGTTGTTTTCCATTTGTTTGAGCTATTGATTTTTGCCATTTGATACAGGATTTTCCGTTTTGAAATTATCCTTGGCGTTAGGTATTTTGATATTTGACTTTTCCTGTAAATGTCCTTGTGTTGGCACATAAGAATACCTTTTCTACTAAGCACACTAATTATCTGATGAGTAACACATATGCAAAGGTCGCCTTGGGCAGCAACTTCAGGACTATATAACTTTAACTGTGTGTATGAATACAAACATATATATTGACATGTCTTTGTTATGTTGGCTATTGGTGCTAGTTTTAATTATTATAAATTCATACACAACTTATTGTGCAAACTAAGGTTTCTGGTTTTATGATATTCTCTGTACCTTTACTGAAAAATCAGCCTTCTCACGAACTGTTGCGACAGATTTGGTGCAAACACAGCGGTAAGGTTGCTGCAAATAGTTTGCGGCAACTTCACCGCGACTTTTTACCATGCAAATGAAGGTTGCGGCAGACTTGCTGCAAAGTTTGATAGCCTTATATAGTTTGTATAATCATTGTCATGAAAATTGTTTGGGTGGGTATTGTGAAAATAATTGTATAAAGTTTGAGATTGCATGTTCGTTACGTAAGTGCGTCACTGTTTGTGATGTCCTGTGGTTTCTGTCGTTGATTGAAGATGTTCATTGTTGTTCTGCGGTTTGCATGCTGTGTCGACTATTATATTTTTTGTTTGTGCGTTTCTCTGTGATGAGTGTTCTTGCGTATGATTGTGCTGTATTTCTGTCAAGTAGTGTTGTCATTTTAGCGATTTTTAAACATTGTCATATAAGCGGGATGTTTGGCTAGCCATAAAACCAGGTTCAACCCACCATTTTTCTTAAAATGTCAGGAATATGGCAGTTGTTATCAAATAGTTTGTTTCTATGTATGTTGGCGTTTGTTTTTGTTGCACTTCAGTGTTCCTGTTGTTCCTTTGTTTTCCTTTTATAGTTGATGTGTTTCCCTCGGTTTTAGTTTGTAACCCGGATTTGTTTTCTCTCAATCGATTTATGACTTTTGAACAGCGGTTTACTACTGTTGCCTTTATTTGTAGCAAACTTCTGGTGAACCTCTGGCCTTATAAAAAGGAAGATGTGGTATGATTGCCAATGAGACAACTCTCCACAAGAGACCAAATGACATAGAAATTAACAACTATAGGTCACCATAAGGCCTTCAACAATGAGCAAAGCCCATACCGCATAGTCAGCTATAAAAGGTCCCGAAATGACAAATGTAAAACAATTCAACCGAGAAAACTAACGGCCTAATTTAAGTACAAAATAATGAACAAAAAACAAATATGTAACACAGCAACAAACGACAACCACTGAATTACAGGCTCTTGACTTGGGACAGGCAGATACAGAATGTGGCGGGGTTTAACATGTTGTGGGCGCCCAACCCTCCCCCTAATCCTGTGACAGTGGTGCAACAGAACAATACAAGAACTGTAAAAAACAATAAACAAACAACGCATATGATCAACAGCAACAAACAACAACCACTTAATTACAGGCTCCTGACTTGGGACAGGCACATATAGAATGTGGCGGGGTTAAACATGTTAGCGGGCGCCCAACCCTCCCCTAATTTGGGACAGTGGTGTAACAGTACAACATAAGAACAAACTATAAAAATCACTTGAAAAGGCTTAACTCATCAGATAGATACAAATAGAAATACATCTAACAAAAACACAGAGTAGACGTGGACGGGTACTTGTACATCCAAACAAAAAAAGGACACTAAGTACAGATCTGAGATTACTCGCAGTTACTGACAGCTAGTTCAAAGCCAATAACAACTAATAATAAAATCATGCATCTAAGACTAAATAATCAATCAGTAAACATCATACATCCAATGGATTTAGTGTAAAGACGTCATAAACAGTCAGAGAAAACATGACCTTGTGCAATGCCAAGATACAGGTATCGACAGATTGTAGAGCCATGAATTTGCATATGTATATTACAATAATATTTAGTTTGCTTTTAATTTATTGATAACAAAATCAATATTAATACCAATAAAAACAATATTCAAAGATCTAATTACAGTGTTAAATTGGTAACCTTTTAGAATAAGTTTATTTAAAGGATCGATAAGTTTACCCGGATCGTTTCTAAATTTCCGGGCTCGGTAAACAACATCTCCGTAAAAATGAGGATGTGCTATCCCGTTTGAAATAAGTTTTCTACAGGTACAACCAAACTTCAAAACCAAATCTTTATATCTATGGAAGAATTTAGTAAAGGTTTTAAGTAATTTGTGGTTACGAAATCCCTGTCATAATAATTTACCAGTAATACATAGATTACGTTCATTAAAATCCAAAACGTCACAACAGACACGGACATAGCGAACGAGTTGTGATATATAAACACCGTAAGATGCATATGGTGCCAAAGGAACATCACCATCCAAAAAAGGAAAATTACCAATAGGGAACGAAAAAAATATTTGATTTATTTAAAGTAATTCCTTTGGGTAAGTTTCGGCAGTATATTTAGAAAATTCTTGATTATTTAACGAAAAAATATTATCAAGATAACGGTAAGTGTTGTTGAATTTATCAATTAAATGCAATTTAGACGGGTCTTTACTGAGTTTGGTCATAAACTGTGATTCATAACAGTACAAGAACAGGTCTGCTATTAGAGGGGCGCAATTGGTGCCCATAGGGATACCTACGACCTGTCGATAAACTGTGTTGCCGAAACGTACATAAATATTATCATGGAGAAAATTAACAGCTTCAATCATCTCATCACACCTCCAGTAAGCATATCTAGCATATTTACCTTTCTCATTAGAGAAGAAGGCTTTAAATGAGTTGCAGCAAATATATTTGCATTCAGATTTACCAAACGACCATTTAATTAAATATGAAAATTTTAGTTTGATAAGATTGTGTGGAAGTGTAGTGTAAAGAGTTGAAAAGTCAAAACTTTCAACAGCATCAAAAGGACCATCAAAAGCACGTTATTTATCTAAAACATCCAAAGAATTTTTTACACTCCAAAAATAGTTAATTCCACTATTTTCATATATTTTATTACAAAATTTAATGATAAGTTCTTTGATAGTAGTTAAGGAACTAGTTAAAAGCACTGAAAGATTAGTTGTAGAACACTTACTAGAGGCCGAGATGAAACGATATTTTACTGGTGTTTTGTGTAGTTGAGGTAACCAATACTTAGTAGGGACCTTCAAATGTTCAAAAGAGGCCTTAAGGTGTGATGTGGTTATGATATGTTTGTTTACTATATGACTGTCTCTGTGGAGCGCACGGACTTGAATGTAGATGAATTTAAAATTTCATTCTTAAGAACGTCCGTGTAGTATTTACAGTATACCACCATTTTAAATAGTTTGTGGCGAACTTCTGGCGACTTTTGTGGTGAACTTCCGGCAAACTTTCATAGTCTTATGTAGTTTGTGGTGAACTTCTGGCAAATCAAATTTGTTAAATTAAATGATGCCTTGTGGCAACCTTTCTGTTAATTCTTCTTCAAAACTGTACGTCTCATTCAAAACATGCACATATTGATCAAAATCTTAATTGTATTATATGACCAATAATTCTTATTTACCTGCTGATCAAAATTCATTTTAAAGAAATGTGAAAGAGAAAATATAAATTGTGACCACAAAAAAAAACAGAAAACCTAAATATATATATTTATAGAGACACATGTATATCCTATTAATCTACTCAGTGCAGAATTCAGAATGAGCTAATTAATTTTTAACAGATTCATATGCATGAAAAAGCAAGAACAAAACTGTTTTGATAATGGTCAATTATTAAGAAACTGTGATTTAGGCATGAC
Source organism: Mytilus coruscus (assembly GCA_017311375.1). Lineage (NCBI taxonomy): Eukaryota > Metazoa > Mollusca > Bivalvia > Mytilida > Mytilidae > Mytilus > Mytilus coruscus. Next base: position 17,682 of record JAASAO010000752.1, read on the forward strand.
AACATTGATGTAGCAAATAAAGTATCCTTTAGTAAGGATTGATATTTTGTAGTTTTTCCTTTTCCATAACGGTTGCGTCTTTTTTTCCAAATAAATTTCCAAATACATACTGGTATTTAGTGATTCCTCCTTCCCTGACGAGAAAAAAACCACTTCTGTCATTGAATGAGAAATCACCTCTACCTACACCCTTAGTCGCCTATTTAGATATATACATGTAATATATATATGAAGTAAAAATAGAAAAATATGAAAAAAATTAATACCAGTACATTAATAAAACAATGCAATTGTTTGAATTTGTTTTAAGTCCAGAGATTGTCAGCGAAACAATACTGCAGGGATGTGCATATATATTTACCATATTACTAATTAGTAGAATGCTGAAAAAAGCTTATTTAGATCATTCAAACCCACGTCAGTTGTGAAGATATTGTAATAAAATAGCAGTTTTACAAAAAAGATGACTAATCTTGTAAAGAAGAGAAAAGAGTCCTTTTTACAAAAGATTCTAACATTCTGATAGTATACATGGTGTATACCCATATTCAGCGAAATTGTAAAGAATGCAATTTGACACGTATATTGTAATAATTTTCTTCGAAACATATAACAATACAGTATAATCAGGATAAAATGTGAACTTTATCAATACAAGCAAAATATTATTCACAATGACATACACATACTTTAAACATTGTTAATTGACTTCCATTGATCTCTCGGGACAAATTTCAGTACAGTTGATTTGGTTTTTGTAGGTTCGGGTATGTACTTCAGATTGGTTTCAATCAGCATTGTATTCTGAAAAATATCATTTTTTTCTTTTACAGTATCATTTTTGCACACCTATAAAAATCAGAAATGAACTTTGATCTTTCACAACGGTTTTGATTCGAGCACCATTGATGAAACGTGCGTTTGGCTTTCTTAATTATAATCATGGTACATTTGTCTTTATAGTTTATCTGCAATAGTTCCAAACGAATCTTTTTGCTGCTAATATTTCAGTTGGTAGATGAAATTGCACTGCGTGCTTCTTCCAAAAATCTATAATTCATTGTTCTTAATTAATGATATGCGAATTTATAATGGAACGTTAGTTAAAAAAAGCTTATGCTACGTCAAGTATTTTGGCTAACCATTACACTCGAGATTTGAAATTGTCTTCTTTCAAATTCGACGACTCGTTAAATAGCGTGTTTACTGTTTAATATATAGAGCAAGAGGTACTTTCAATATTTTGGAGCAACCATTGCACTTGATTGCTTCAAAGTTTTCTACCAATGTTTTAAGACTTGTTTATTTCCTTCGTGTTGATCATGGGCTTTCTCGTACATTTGGGTTGTGTCATCCCCGTGTATATCTTCAAACCATTTGCTTTATCACATTATTCATATGTTTTTTATTTTCAAATTTCAGTTTGAATCTGGATGTTAAAATCTTATTTCCATTTAATCGTGGTCATCGCTACTGGGAATGGCAATTACGGAAGTTTTTTTTTTTTTTAAATTAGGAATTAAAACAAAATCTTTATCAATTTATTTTTAAAAATATACTGAAGGCCAAGTCGTTTACGTTTGCTTTTTATGTCTAAGTCTTAGTTTTGAAAGCTGAGAAACTTGTTTACCTGTAAAAGTTTAAAATCAAACTGGTTCAATTTTAAATTATCTGTCGATGGCATTGGGAAGCCTTTGGTTCCAAGATCTGAAGAAAAATAAAAGTTAATTTATCAACTTTAAACAAGACATTATACATAAAACAACATTAATTTATGTAATGGTAAACCGTCAAAGCATGTTTTCTTCAATTAACATACTATAAAAGTTAACCATGATGACCTTTTGGCAGTGAAATATATCAACATGTTCGAGTAAAAACAAAGGAAATTGTTTTGGGTAACATACACATCTCTTTGATATGGAAATAAATAATACATTTAGAAGTGTCATGGTCAATGGTTATTTGACAGATGATACAATACTTTGTGCTCGCTTTCAGAAACTCATCGTATGGAATTTTTCATTGGTGTACCAACGTTATTTTTTATTTTGTTTGATAATAATAAATTAATTCTTTCACACGTAATTATGACATGTTTAATACAACATACGATTAAAATTGATCGAAAGATTGTCTTGCGAAAAGAATATAAACCTATCAAAACAATAGGAACCTGTCTCCATAAGAGAGGCGAAAAATACCAGAGGGACATTCAAACTCACAAGTCGAAAAAACTGACAACGCCATGGCCAAAAAAGAAAAAAGACAAACAGACAAACAATAGTACACAAAACACAACATAGAAAACTAAAGACTGAGCAACACGAACACCACCAAAAACTATGGGAGATCTCAGGTGCTCCGGAAGGGTAAAAAGATCCTGCTCCACATGTGGCACCCGTCGTGTTGTTCATGTTAGTACAAACCTGGTAATAAGTCTAATTCGGTAGGTCACATTCGGGAAAAAGGGACGGGATTGTACGTACGACATTAGGAACATATTCGCTATTATCTGTGAAACGGATATTCCATAACGGTCAACCAACTCGTGATGGCGTCCGTAAAACTTACGAAGAAATGATTTCAACTTAACCACTTGGAACTCTTGGTTTAATAGCTTCCTTGTGAGCAGCAACCCTCTATCAAGGAAATCATGATGGGAAATAGAAGCCCTGGAATATCGTATCAACTGGGAGATATATACTCCGTATGCAGGCGCTGCTGGAATGTTGCTACATAGAAATGGAAAGTTCACAATTGGGAAGCTGAAATCATCTCTTTTATCGTAAAGTTTTCAACCGACCCTCATTGTCAATTTCTAGATGCAAGTCAGGATATGAGGCACACTTAACTGTATCTGTTGTAACCTTTATCTCAAGTTCGATTGGATAGATGCGTTCAACATAGTCACCGAATTTTGAATTATTTAGTAAGAGAACATCATCTATATAGCGGAAAGTAAAGTTAAAGGATACTGCTAACTTCTTTTCTTTCTTCCTAAGAAGTTCCTGTATGAAGTCAGCCTCATATGAATAAAGGAACAAGTCGGCAAGAAGAGGGGCACAGTTTGTTTCCACGGGAATGCCGATTGTTTGTTGAAAAACAAGTCCTCTAAACGTAACAAATACGTTGTCAATCAAGAAATCAAGCATCTTGATAATGTCAGTTTCAGAGAATTTTTTGTTTGAATCAGAGTGTTTTTTTACAAAGTAGGATTTATCCCTCCCTAAGACAAGATACTTGCTAGATATATATAATATAGTATATGTTGAGACATGCACATTAACGATAACATGCTATATATACCTGACAAGTAGACATGTCCTTATGATTAAACAAAAGCAGTCGAAACGTTGTCTCTGTTGCAAATGTAAACCTACCTAGATGTCACTTTAAAAAAAACATAGTTTTTTTTGGTTTTTTGTTTATGGTTATTTTTGTTTTGTTTATGTGTTTGTTTTGCCTTATGTTTTACTTAAAAGGTTTATGGAAAGTTTAAGTGTGGGATGGTGATGTAGATGGAATTACTATATCTACTAATATTGTTAATTGTTATATAATTGACTGATTTCTATATATCAATATCCTCTACTCACCATTTAACATGGGTGTTATTGTTGTTTTAATGGCACTGTCTACCAGGAACTGTAATGCCTTTTCCTGTAACAAATTATAAGTGTTGTTACAAACTGTTTTGAATAAAATAAACTAATATGACTGTATTCTCGACCGTTTAAATGTGCTTCAAAAATTGAAGAAAAGTCAACCAACTATTTTCTATATGATAAAATCTCCTTTTTAATATTAACCCCTATGTCCTTAAGGAAATATAAAAAAGAAAAATTGATGTTCAATAGAAAAGAGAACAAATTCGATACAATTAAGGTAGAACTGGGTCCAAGGACATGCATTGTAACCCATTGATCCAGTTTATGTTTGTAATGGTCAGTTCCGCTATTGTCTTCTTTAATTTCATCAATGCTTTTCAAGCAGGTCATGTGATATAGAATAATAGTAATCTGTTATGAAGAATTAGAGGCAACAGTGCTTTTCCGATATTTAAATCGTGTACATCCATTTAGTGGGATATACAGTGAACGAAAACAAAAGAAAATTCATTCTTCGTATGATAGAGTCGAGAAAGTCAATAATTAAACATTGCCCGTGACGATACTGATCAAAAGTTATTTCCAAATATTAATTGTTCATTTTAAATAAGTTAATTGTTAAACTGTGTTCTTAGAAATATACATGCAAATCCACGATGTTTTATGTTCATTATTTATCGAGATAATTGCATTAGAAGCTTGTGAAACTGAAATTTAAAAACTGCCAATCTTTACTGCAAACTAATAAAAAAAAAATGGAAAAAATCATGAACATACAAAATCTAAAGATTATTCGGGTCACCAATTTTCAGAGTGTTCAAAAAAGACCTTAGCATGTTACAAGTTCCCAAGGTATACTTATTTTTTCACACCTAAGTTATCGAGCACACCGGTCTGCTCTTGTCAACTGTGCATTCAATAGAGAAATATTGTCTTTTTGTGAATATAAAAATTTAAAAGTCTGCCTGTGCAGGTTGAGAAATTAAAAATAACTATTTTTATAAAGTAGGTATCTTTCTACTATTTTTTAAACAATTTTAAGAAAAGGTCGTCTCGATTTTTGTACATGTATTTGCGGTCTTCTCGATCTATTCACATTCAATTTTTACGTCGAGATAAGGTCCGTTTGAATTTGCTTAGTAACTTAATTTCAAAAGTGCCAATCTTTGCTGCATATCAAAAAGTAAAATCACAAAAATACTGAACTCCGAGGAAAATTCAAAAAGGAAAGTCCCCAATCAAATGGCAAAAAAAAAAAAAAACACACCAAACGAATGGATAACAGCTGTCATATTCCTGACTTGGTACAGGCATTTTCTTATGTAGAAAATGGTGGATTGAACCTGGTTTTATAGCTAGCTAGACCTCTAACTTGTATGACAGTCGCATCAA
>JAASAO010000943.1:0-27266 GCA_017311375.1 Mytilus coruscus
CTGTCGATAACCCAAAAGTAAGCCGTAGCACCTAAATGTGCTTTTTGTGATCACGGCATAATAAAATACAATCTAGAAATACAAAATACATCAGTAAAACTTACAATAGTGTGTTCTATCCTAAATATGCACTAAATATTCCATATTGCTAGAAACAGCAGAATAATTTAGGAAATTTGAGGCCCCAGGAGCAAAAACAGAGAAAATGCCTACCCCTAGGTCATAAAACAAATAATTTAACTTGTAAATGCTATGACTTTATTATTTTAAAGGTCTGTTGTATAGAAACCAATAACTGTACTTGAAAGTTATGCAAAATCAGATGTTAGCAGTCATTTCTATAAAACTTTTAGTGAATTCATACATCAGACTGGTATCTTCATACATACAACTTTTGCAAATATGGCTTTGTTTAAACACTTCTAGTTCATATATCAGCTAAACTATGTAAGATATATGGTAAGAGATGATACTGTTGTGACAAGATTTCTTAACTGACCATTTGAGGCAGTAATTGTGAACTTTCATTGACAAATAGGCATACAGTAAGATGTGGAATGGAGACAGAGGCAGGATTGGACACTTTATATAATCTTGAATGTTGGAATGATTAGCTGCTAAACATTACTTTTATAGTGTTCTGAAATGCTTTCAATTTGTTATCAAAATAGTTTCAAACAGGTTCTAGACATTTCATGTCAGAAAACATGCTTATAGGGTAAGCTGGCAATAATTAAAGTCTTGTTTTCAAATTCTGTAAAAAATTGATTGAGGGGTGGGGGTATAAAATGTACTGTAAAAGAAAACTTAGAGTATATGCAGTGATTTCTTTCAGGCTATAATTCTGAGATATAAGTATTGTTGTGAGAAAAAGTGTTTTTAGAAAGTTTTCTATTGGAATAAATGTTAGTATAGGTTGCACTTTGTAAATACAGCTGTTTTTCAAACCACGCCTCTTTTGGGGAGATATTTAATATTCATAGACAATTAATTTTGTTTACGTACTGGTTCCCGGATATGATCTCTATGTTTCATCTCATAGAGACATAACTTGGGAATGTTACCAGTAAATATACATATTCATAGTGATCAAGTTGAAGTCTGTGGAAATCCTTAAGTCAAGGTTGGGGTAGTATAGAAATTTAATGTAAGTTTAAACTCTTAGAAGTTCGGGGCATATAAACGTTGAAAATATGCCGCACAGCCCTATATTTTGACCTTTGAAAAAAATAGTAGTGCATATGAACTTTCCATTCTAGGATATATTTTTTTTCAAAACTTCATAGTAAAAGTGGTACAGTTTTAGCCATGAAAGGAGTTCCTATGGAAATTGCATTGTTGATATTTACAGAAATGCAACCTAGACGCTGATTCCAAACATTTATGGTTTCTATACACTGTGTTTGAAATAAGGAGATAATTAGTTACTTTCGGTTTGAAAAATGTCACCTCAGGTATTATATGATAGTTTTAAAACATGACACGTTTCCAAAATATATTGTTCTTTATACTTTTACATTAAATAAGTACAAAAAATAGCCACTTCCGGTTTACACAAGGTCACTTCAGGTTGGCTTTTCAAGGTCATATGGCTTGCAACTTATTCAAAAGTCCCATGGCTTTATCATGAATGGAAATGAAGTTAATGCAAAGGTCAATATCTGGTATGTCAAATTCACCTATGACCTTGACCTCAATTTCAAGGTCATCAAGCAAGAACCTCATATCAAAAGAACTTAGGTCTGTACTATGTATTGTTAATAAGTTATATAACCATACATCTTATTTTTAACATTCCAGGGAGAAAACTCCTGGTAAATATTATCGCGACGCTCGATATCAAAATTTCCTAATACGACATATCGTAACTAACAATTTAGTAAAAATATTTTGTCGATATCTTATAGGTTAGTGAAGAGAAGCAATAATAAGCCAAAATCAAAATTTGTAACATGACCTTGACCTTAACCTCATTTTCTTTTAATGGAACAAGGACCTCAAATCAAAGGGAAATAACTCTCATATGGAATCTCTATACCGCTTCGGTCAAAATCAAATGGAACATCCTGAGGATATAACAAGCAATTTGGAAAAATAAATTTGTCGATTTCTTTTACGGTTGTGAAGTATTAGAAATAACAAGAAAACAGTGTTTTGGAGATAACTCTTACAAGGAAAAGTATTCGGTTAAACAGGGTCAGTTTCAAAAGCGTATAAACTGTTGGATATTATATACCAAATATCTAAGCAACATCTTGCGAAACAACCAAACAGCGAAAGAAAATAAATTAGGCGGAAGAAAAGAAAAAAATAATCAGAACAAAATCAAAAGGTCTTTCCACGGAAAAGTGGAAAGAACTTATAATCAAAACAAAAGCACGGAAAAGTGGAAAGACCTAAAAATCAGAACAAAATCAAAAGGTCTTTCCACGTTATAGAAAAGACAAATAACTGTCCATTCCTGGGAAATAATGGAGGAGGCCCGTAGGGCCGACGCCCATTACTTCCAGGAATGTACAGTTATTTGGACTTTCATAACTTAAAATACACCTTAAATATTAAGAACAAATCTTCAGATCATAACCTTTTAAAGAATTTTATTTTATTTTGTAATGGTTCTTTTCATTTCCCCGTGTTGTACCCAATAATCCACAGGCAAAATTTAAGATCAAAATGACCATCTACTCACTTAACGAAGTGTTTATGAACAGTAGAATAATTACTGATGTGATTTCCGAGTATTATCACTCAACGGACAATCCAATATTACAAACACAATTATCTATAGCTACTAACTTACCAAATAGCCTCTGATATGTCTCTGGTTAAGTATTACTCGTGCGTTATTACTCCCGCCAATACGCCAACTCTCGTTACCTGGTAACTATCCGAGATCTAATCCTGCGTTGGGTAGTTTACAATGGCTTATACCGGGAATCAGGCTACGCGGTATATCTAACTACCGTACTGTCTACATAGTAATGTCACGTCCATTATACCATATTACACAACGCTCCCCTACTTTGAAAGGAGTGATTTTACTTCCTATTCGAATATTCACTATCACTCTTTAGTCCACCCCGTCTGGTCGCACAACGGGATACAAATAAATTTAAATATATCCAACGTTGACATTTCAACGACACACATATATTTTTCAAAATTCAACAATTGCTCCGTCGTCGCTCTGCGGAGTTATTTTAAAACTTACATATCATCCCTTGATATAGATATTACACACAATCTATTCACTTCTGATGTAATTTCCAATCAAAATTTACAACTGATTTGCTTTATTCTCTATGTCCACTTGAATCTGCTCTATATGTACATCATGCTATCTTTGTCTTATACATGTATATGAAGTTACCTTGCGGTACTGGAGTCTTGGCACCGTGGACATCTAAACTTTACCATAGTGTCAGCCAGCTCTGGTGTCAAATCTATACAAGCTCCATGGTACCACTCATTGCAGAAATCACACTGTATCATAAACAGTCAATCATCTGGTTTTCTGCACAAACAGTACAAGTCCTGATTAGTTGCCTTTGTTACATCTTCACCGTCCTGCAATCGGTGCTGGCACTGTTTTAGCCAGGGTGATACTTCTCTGTCTTTACATGGTTTTAAACGGTCATGATTTATTGTCAATATAGTTTTTGCAATTTTACCTTGTACACATACGAATATAATTTGGCACATACAAGTCCTGGACCTTTCCAAGGTGGATCGAATTTCTTCGCCCGACCTTTAATTTTGCCGTGTCCAAAATAAACTAAGTCTCCTATTTTGTATTCTCTCTCTAGAATACGTACATCATAATCACATTTCATGGTATTTTGTGTAGTTTTTAGCGTGTTGCGCGCTATTTCATGTGCGGATGTTATGGCATCTCGGAGTCTCATCACATACTCATCTTGTGACTCATCCTTTTAGCACCAGGTACGCTGTACAATAAAACAACAGGCCGGTTAACCTCTCTCTAAAGCATCAGCATGTTTGGGGTGAAACCAGTACTTCTGTTAACCGACAATCGAACAGCACCTGCCAACTGTGCCAAATGTTCATCCCAATTGTCTTGTTGTTTAGAAACGAAGCAACGGACGGCGTCCATTAAGGTTCTGTTGCAACGTTCTGCTTGTCCGTTTGATGATGTTCTGTACGGAGTACTTCTCGCTTTGTGCATTTACAAGATTTCACAGATGGATTTGAAAAGCTTACTTTCAAAATTGCGTCCTTGGTCTGTAAAACCTGAAATGGAAAACCAACACGAGAAAAAACTCGTTCACAGCAGCTCTTGCCGTATGTTCTGCCGTCTGCGCTGGTAACGGAATACATTCCATCCATTTGGAAAACTGATCAACCATAACTAGGACATGTGCATTCCTAAATTTCGTCTCTGGCAGTGGTCCCAGAAAATCCAAGTGGACACGCTCCATCGGTGCACTTGCGTGAAACTGCGTAAGCGGACATTTTGCTTTCCTGTTTGGTTTTTATGTAAATTGCAAGTACTGCATGTTTTGACAAAGTCTCTGATTCGTTGTGTCATACCATACCATTGATATTTTGCCTTGATTCTCAATGTGGCCCTATTCATACCCTGGTGACCTGCAGCAGGGATATCATGAAACAATGATATCACTTGTTCAACCAGATCTCTTTGTACCACAAGTCTTGGTTTTTGTCCTTCTTGTCCAAATTTCTCAATATTCCATAATGATCTAGGTAGAACATATCTTTGTTTATCCAATATTTCTTAGCTATCAGACTGCTTCTGAATATTGTAGCCTCTGATGGCTCTGTTTTGTCCCTACACCATACCAGTATTAACTCCAGATCTGGGTCTTTAGACTGGTAATCTCGTAATTGCTCTGGTGAATAAGTACTAGCTTCTATACCTGTCTCAGTAATGGCATTTACATTTGGAAGGTCCAAATATGTCGCGTAAACTGACATACCAAGTGGTGTAATGACTACTTCAACTGAACTGTGACAAACATTTGGGTTCGGGCTTACTGTATCTTGGTTGGTACTGTCAAATGATTCTTGCTGGTCCTGAGATGTACCTAAATTTCCATTGACGTGACTTGTCATGTTCTGGTCCCCATTTGTGATATTGAACTATCTGGATCAAAGGATATATATGGTCTAGCAGTGTCCTTTATAATTACATTTGTATGTTGTGCATTGTCCTGTTTCAGTAAACTGTTCTCGCAAATCAAAGAACTCGGCAGTACTGTACTGTGGGGTACTATTTCGTACGATTGCACATAAGTTTTACAATCCTGATGTGAAGCTAATGGAATAACGTTATCTACGTCTTCTTGAAAACCAAGCCAACTTTGGTGAGCACGAGTACAATAATCGCATGCTCCACAGGGTAGATTGTGTTTTAGCACGTTCCCAGCTGCTAATCTATTTTGTGTACAGGCTAAATCTGGCAGACGTGATAATGCGTCCGCATTTTGGTGTCTTTTCCTGGCCTGTGCTTCACTGTCATGTGATACTGACTTAGTTCCTCTAACCATCGAGCTAGTTGTCCTTGTGGCTCTTTAAAGTGCAATAACCACGTTAAACTACTGTGGTCTGTACGAACTATAAACTTTCTCCCTAAAAGGTAATGTCTATAATGTCTGGTGAATTTCACGACTGCAAGCAATTCTTTTCTTGTCGTGCAATAGCGTTTTGCTCATTGGTTAATGAAAACTTCCGTAGGCAATGGTACGTTCTACACCATCTTGTACTTGTATTTACTCTGCACCAATTGCGAAATTGGAAGCATCTGTGTCCAAAATAAACAGATCTTTATTGTTGGGTAATGCCTCTACAAGTTTGTCAAAAGCCTCTTGCTCTGAATCTCCCCATTTGTACGGTTTCTTACCGGTCAATTGATACAAAGGGTATGATAGATCTGCAAAATTCTTAATGAAAGTTCTATGATAATTAGCAAAGCCAAGAAATTGTTCAACCTCTCTTGTTGTTGTAGGTTCTTTCCATTTTTTAACAACTTCAACATATTCACTGCCAATTGCCATACCATCTCTATTGATTGTTCTGCCTAAAAAGTCTATTTCCTTTTTAAAGAAATCACATTTCCTGGGTTTCAATTTTAGCCCATACTCTCTGAAACGTTCAAAACTGATATCAAATTCTGTAAATGGTCTTCAAATGTCGTTCCCATTACTTGAATATCGTCCAGGAAGGCGAGTACAACATTACATGTTAAACCTCGGAGAACGAGATTCATTACTTGTGAATATGTTCCAGGGCATTACAAAACTCATTCGGACAAAGTGGAATAATCCATATTTTGTAATGAAGGCAGTCTTTTCTTTTCTGAGTCCTTCACTTTAATCTGATAATATGCACTATTAGCGTCCAATTGTGAAAACCATTCGTTTTCGGCCAAAATGTCCAAACATTCGTCTATCAAGGGAAGCGGATAGACATCTTTTTCGTCACGGAATTCAACTTCCGGTAATCAATGCACCAGCGCACGTTACCATCGCGCTTGCGCACAAGTAATGGGGCAGATGCCCATTCTGATATAGATGGTTCTATTATACCTGCGACTAACATTTTCTTTAAATAGTTTTCTTCTTCATGTGTAAAACACATTGGTGTTCGTCTTATTCGTTGTTTGATAGGGCTCGCGTCACCCGTATCAATATCGTGTTCAATGTGGTTAAATGTTCCCAAGTCAAAATCATCTAGTGCAATAACATCCGCAAATTCATGAAGTAAATTTGCAACTTTGGACTTTTGGTCTTCAGCAAGTGTACTGGATTTATCCAATATGTTCTGCAACTGTTCCGGTAGTTTATTGTTTCTCTGGCTATTCCAGTTGTTGCAACTGACGGGCGTACCCATTTCAACAACATCAGCTTCAATTGCTTCATCTAATAGCGTTCTCTTTTGCAAAACTATCTTGTTGTAAACTGATACATGGCAAAGAACTAGCGTTGTAATAACCACGTGGGATTAACAAATCTATCTCTTTATTTGGTTCAACTATAAAATCAGTTAACTCAGCTGACAAATCAGACTCTAATTGTAAAACTGAATTAGAAGGTATGACTGTTCTATATGGAACGGTAATTTTAGCTACTCTTGCTATCACGTTCACAGGCGGTACCAGTCCAACATGTCCATGTACCATAGGTAGTGCTTCTCCATTGATGAAAAAATATAATTTTCTGCAGTCCAAAATTACTTTCGCTTTGACTAGAAAATAAAGTCTTAATAGCATGTCATTATCAATTGGCGCAACATAAATGTCTGTCTTATATGTTCCTTCACCAATTTGTAATTCAACTGGTCCCACTACAAACGCATCCATGTCCATACCCCGTCCTGCTGCATGCATTGTTGTTTTCTTTTGATGTGTGGTTTTTACTAAAAGATTCGTAAACTTTGTCAGAGATTATTGTTACTTCTGCTGCGGTATCTACTACCGAAATTACAGACTGTCCCTGTACTTTTAAAGTGAATCGAAGCATAGATGCTGAGCCTAACTGGCAAATAGTTCCTCCTAAGTGTACTTGGTCTTGCATCTGAAGGTCAATTACTCTCTGCAAATTATTATCAGGCTCCTTAAAAATATCAGTTGTGTGTACTGATGAATTAGACAAAGTATCTGTAGATGTTGACATGTCACATGTTAAAACGGGTAATCCCCAAAACAGGTGTCTTGTTTATTTCGTTTGAAATAGTGTTCAACGTTAGGCGGTTAGTTGTGGTCTGAGTCAGGGTGCCGCCCTTTAGCCCGACTCTTTCTGGTTTAAAGGGTCTGTATAATTATTACCTGTCGTTGAATGTAATTCAGAACAATCCCGTTGTAAGTGTCCAAACTGATGACAGAAATAGCAAGCCATATTTGCTAATTTTGCAGGCGTAATAGGTCTCCAGCGCCTTCTAAATGGTGATTGTCGTTCATCTTGTTATCCCTGTTACGCCATTGTTGGCGATAACCTGAGTTCTAGGATTTTGCTGTCTAAACGGTTGATCTGCTGGCTGGTCTTCATTTTGTGTATGTTGTGTAGGAAACTGTTTTGCCTGCTGTTGTTTATGAAGCTGCTGTTTCAGGTCTCCAATTTCCTGCTTATGAAATGCTTCCATAGCGGTCATCTTTTCTAACAATGTTTCCATTTGCTTAGGCAATTCTTTGTATCTGTCTTACACATGGCTTGAACAGCTAGGTAGCTATCATAATCGTAACTTGGTTCATCATTATTTGGTGTTGGGTCTCGTCTACTGGTTGGTTTACCAAATATTGCTGTGTGATTATGTTGAATCATTTTATCTGATCGATTGCTGCTTCTACAGATGTTGGTCTGGCTGTGGCTCCATATTGACCAGCTTCTTTATCTGAGCATCCCTGGCATATTTTCCAGTTAGCTTGTGTATACATGTAACTTTCGGAAGATTTCTGAATGCTTTACAGGCTAACGAAAGAACTCGGTCTGCCCAATCTTCCAATTTCTCATTTTTATTTTGTCGTGCACTCATAAACTGAACTTGCAAAGTCTCTGGTAAATTGTGAAAATTAAATATTTTTCCAATTTGTGAATTAAATCAAAATAATCCACACCTTGGTCCCTGTCAATTAAATTGGCATAGAAATCACCTGCTTTACCATGTAAACACCCAACATAGTTGGTCTTTTCGTTCCGTGGTGGTCCGCGATAAACGATCAGCATACCTTTGAAACTTGGTGTAAAAGTTTTCCAGTTTGATGATCCATCATACTTCAGTCCTTTTGGTATTTTTAGGTTCTTCGATTTTGGTTCGCTGGAGGCAATAACTGCGGTGACTCCCATAACTTAAATATGGTCTTGGAGGGTACATATTTCTGTTTATAGTAGAAGAGTATGTGGGATTTTGTGTTTTCAGGAATAAACTGGTTCCTAAATATTTCTGGTGAAGGTATTCTGTGACGGATTATAGTTGATGGTGTATGTGATTCTTACTGTTGACGACGTCTTGGGACTGGAACTGGCCTTTCTGATCTAGGTTTGTGCTCATTGGGCCCTTGCTGCCATACCAATTGTGATGTCTGCTGTTGTGTATTTTGGTTACGTGAATAATCACGTTTTTAATGTCTTCATCAACATTTTATCTGGTACGTGGTTTAGTGTACCGTAATTCAAGTTCTTTGAATGTTGTCTGGCTTAAACTGTCGATCACTTGAAAAATATTGAACTTTATCCTGGTCATCATACTTGGTTTGTAGTAATGGCTTTCTTTCGTCAGGTCTTGACAATTTTGTTGAATACCGGTGGTCCCCATACTGCAAAGTGTAATTCAATGGCTTGCTCATTGCTGAACTGGGACGTGATAACTCACATTTGACTTCCTCAAGCTCAGGTTAAAGCAAACATTCATCAGAAGGTGTGTCAGAATCGGAAAAGTCATTGATTTCTGCTTCTCGTCTTGCATATTCAGAATGAAACCCAGATATTTTAACATTTTCTTGTAAATCATAACTGGACTGTGTCCGTGATTTGTATTCTTGTTGCTGTTCAACTGGTGTAAAATCTATCAAACCCATCAATGTATCAGTAAGTCGAAGATATTTCAGAAAGATGCTCAGGCTGAATATTACCATATGTCTCTCTCAACGAGATAATCTTGTCAGCTGTGACATTTCCAACACCAGGTAACAACAAAAATTTTTCATAGGAACAGCTATTAATCTTTGTACACTCCTTCTGAAAAGCTAATGCTGTCATAATTAAATATTAACAAAATACAATTTAATTGAACCACTGGTTGCTTAACCAAAAAAAAAAAAAATATGTATGCTATGTGGCTAACCACAGAAAAAAAACGGCTAATTTACTTTAAAATGGCTAATTCGGCTAATTTGCACTGTCAATGGTGATTTGACTAATTTCCACGCAAAACGGCTAATTTTTCGGATTTTAGCAAAACGTGAAACAATTAGTAAAGTAAATTTTGTAAATTTTGTAAACTTTGTAATAACGCAAGTTTGATAATGCTTATATTATCTCCGTGTTCAGACACTTCATAATATACCAAATATAGCAAAATTATAACTTCGCAACTACACGTGACGTAATCACTTCTGTGTCTCGATCAAATCGTCTTTTAAACACGGGAAACCCTGCTCGCAGCGCCAGTGATGTGATTTCTGTAACGAAAAGGAAAGTATGCTAGATACACTTACTGGAAATGTGACGATATGATTGAAGCTTTAAATTTTCTCCTGGACAACATATATGTACGTTTCGGCGATAAAGTGTATCGACAGGTAGGAGGTATTCCTATGGGCACTAACTGCGCCCCTTTAAAGGTTATCTTACCAATGTTGTAATTCGATATTTGAATATTATAATAATAATAGTTTACATTGGCACTAATATCGATTTTGTCATCAGCAAATTAAAACATAACTAAATTTGTATTCTTTTCAAACGGGATGTATAAAGACACACCCACGTTCATTTTGATCTATAAAGAGGTTAAACTCCTAACTATCCTACTGTCTGTCGATACATTTATTTTAGGCATTGCACAAGTCATGTCTTCTTTGACTGTCGGTGACGTTAAAATACTAAATCCCTGGGATGTGTTTTAGTTGATTTTAGTCTCTGATGCATGATTTTTATTATTAAGTATAGCTCCACCTAAGAATCATGCAATATGAAGAAAAAGTGATTTACCTTATGTTACCAATGTCTTTAATATTTGGTTATGTGACACATTTTGAGTAAAAATTAACATATGTTCAGCCATAATTGTTGATGCGTACTATTAATGTCATTTATACCCTAATGAAAATTCAGATGGGCATGTTTTTCTCGCTATATAAGTATTGGAAATATGATGGATGCTATAGCAAATATCTGCTGTGAACAGGCGATTTGTAGTAAACCATTTAGCATAACAGAAAATATGGAATCTTCAAACAACATATCAAAATTTTTATTCGTAGCCTTGTACCTATCCCGAATTATTTTCATTTTAAATTAACCGCTTTTTCTTACTATTCCAAGACAGACAACTCTTGTTGAACTTCAAAACAAGTAAAAAAATATTTGATAATGTATGCTGCATCTTTTGAAAACTGCAACTAACAGTGTTGAGAAATTGATAATTTAGTAAAGATTTATTGTTTATTGTGTTAGTTTGGATAGATTAATCATTTTACTAATAATTTTGTTCAGTGCATCTTGTATTGTTTACAATTTATCACTTCCGGTTCTGCTTCACTACATGTGGAGGCAAAATTACGATGTTGTTTATCATACAATATGCAGCTTGTATCAAAGTAATTCTAGTTGAATTCTTTACTAATGTTACTCTAAAGACACAACTAAAGCTAAGTTTGTGTCACAGAGATGTATAATATCATTTGGAATTAGCTGTTAGACTGAGAAGTATGACAAGTATCGCTCCGTACAAATAAATTACCACAATCAAGAAATAACAACTGAAGAAAGCAGACTTGTTTAATAGTGTTATCCCATTGAGAATGGATTTTACTACTTATATTTCACTCAGAGTTTATACATCACACTGTTACAAACTTGGTATAGAGTTTCAACAGGGTAATTAAAAGTTACTTAAACTTGACGTGAAGATGAAGACAAAAGACAAAAACTATTAAGTAACAAACAACAAAGCGGTGATTAAATTCATATGCGAAATACTAGTAATACACATATACCGTTGCACACTTTACACAGGTGCTATCAGCACTTTGATTTATTCTGGCCAGTCAACAAACATTGGCTGTCGCCATTGCTAAAAATAGATCATAGCTTGTATCTCAAAATTAACGCAGTTAGAGCCAAACTGACTGGATAACAATGATTAGCAGGTCAAGATCTATTTGCTAGGAAATTTTCAGACGAATCGGACAACCCAATTTGGATAAATTGGCCCTGAAATGACATTTTTATGATATTTCTCGTTTTTGTTATTACCTTGAAAACTATTACGGCTAAAGAGAAATCAGCATTAGATCTAACAATTAGTTTAAGAACAGAATTCGTCAATTGATCCCTTATAGGACTTTTTGTCCTTTACAAACTATTCTTATTACATTTTAATTTTTTTCAGAATCTATGGTAGATAGACAGAAACTTTGAAAGAAATAAATGTTTAGTTAAAAAAAGACCTACAAATAAGTCAACAGGACAAAATTGTCAGCTAAATCCTGATAGGAACCCTTGAAAGAATTTTTTGCTTTTTATGTCCCCGCCGCTAGGCGAATGTGACATTAAGTGTTATCCTTGTTCGTCCTTTCGTCCTTCCTTCCGTCCCATTTCATTTCAGCTTTCTAACTTAAATTTTGCTCGTCCAAAGTTCATGAAACTGATACACAATGCTAAGAACCAAAACTCCCAAACAGAGTTCGAGTGTGGGCAGTGGGTCACTTACCGTTTTAAAGTTATGCCCTTTATAACTTTGAAATTGCATTTTTTCGTTTCCGCACTCTAACTTAAGTTTGCCTCTTGCAAATTTTATGAAACTCATACACAATGCTAATAACCGAAACTGGCAGATAGAATACTAATTTGGGCAGTGAGTCACTTACCATTCTAGAGTTATGCCCTTTATAACTTGAAAATTGCAATTTTTTCGTTTCCGCTCTATTACTTAAGTTTGCCTCTTGCAAGTTTTATGAAACTCATACATAATTCTAAGAACCAAACTCGCAAACAGTTAGAATTTGGGCAGGAGTCACTTACCGTTCTAGAGTTATCCTCCTTTATAAATTGGAAAATTGCAATTTTCCGTTTCCGCACTCTAACTTAAATTGCCTCATGCAAGTTTTATGAAACTGATACACAATTCTAATAACCAAACTCGCAGACAGAGTTCGAATTTTGACAGCGAGTCATTTATCATTCAAGAGTTATGCCCTTTATAACTTTGAAAGTTTCAAATGTTTTCGTGTTCACACTCTGACTTAAGTTTGCCTCATGCAAACTTTATGAAACTCACACACACAATGCTAAGAACCAAACTCGCAGACTAATTTTAAATTGGGCAATGAGTCACTTACCGTTCTAGAGTTATATCATTTATATATAACTTTGAAAATTGCATTTTTTTTCCGTACTGTAACTTAAGTTTGCCTCATACAAATTTTATGAAACTCATACACAATGCTAAGAACCAAAACTCACAGACAGAGATTGGGCAGTGAGTCACTTACCGTTCTAGAATTTCCCCTTCATAACATAGAACAATTGCAAATGTTTTCGTTTCCGCACTTTTAGTTAAGTTTGCCTCATGTAAATTTTATGAAACTCATACACAATGCTAATAGCCAAAACTCGCAGACAGAGTTCGAAATTTGGCAGTGAGTCAATTACCCTTCTAAAATTATGCCCTTTATAACTTTGAAAATTGCAAATGTTTTCATATCCGCACTCTAACTTAGATTGTCTCATGCAAATTTTTATGAAACTGATACACAATTGTAAGTACAAAACTCGCAGACAGAGTTCGAATTTAGGCAGTGAGTAATTATAATTTACCGTTCAAGAGTTATGTCCCTTTATAACTTTGAAAATTGCAATATTTTCGTGTTCACACTCTGACTTAAATTTCCTCATGCAAATTTTACGAAACTCACACACAATGCTAAAACCAAACTCGCAGACAAAGTTAAAATTGGGCAGTGAATCACTTACCGTTCTAGAGTTATGTCCCTTCTTAACTTGGAAAATTGCAAATGATGAGCAGGGCATTCGTGTCCTCAGACACATTCTTCTTTAATTGAATTTATTTCTCTCGTAAAACTATGATAGATAAGGTGAAACTTTAACACCAAAATGTTCAGCAAAGAAGACACACAAATAAGTCAACATAATCGAAATCATCAATTGATCCCTTATAGGACTAATTACCCTTGAAAGATGATTTTACATATTTAATTTTTTTGCAGATACTATAATAGATAGAGTGATACTTTAAGAGGCATGTTTAAACGTTCATTAAAATTCATTGAACAGCATTATTATCATTGATGAAAGATCTACACACACAAAAATATTCCAGGTGAGCGAACCAGTCAGGCTCTTAGTAGCCTATCGTTACTTATCAGAGGTGTTCTAGCTCTTATCCATATGACATAACAGTAACAGTATTTTATGTAATTTGCCCTCTTTTCGAAAATAATAATAGAGGGCACAATATATCATCTTTAATTGTTATTATTAATAAGGGGTTCATGCACCAAGCGCCTGTGCAGTTCACAACAAAACATAACATCAGTTTTTACCAACTTAGTTTATTTTGGTACATTCATTCAAATACAAAAATAAAAGGAAATCTCAAATTCAGGATGGTTTTAGACTTTCTGAAAAATAAAATGCATTTCAATTTCAAGTATTTATTTCCTTGTGATGCCTTCAATTTTTCCAGGTACATAGGGTTTTCTGGACACAATAATAAAGTTAGTGGTGTGTAAATACGACCATATTTGTCAATTCCTAATGAACTTTAACAATATTATATTTATTTTATTTTCTAAACAGATCATCCTATTACATGTATAAGGAAGTATTAGCTTCTCAGGTTTACAAATAGAAAATTGCATCAATCATAGGAATCAAATATTTTTTTTAAAGATCCGGAGTCCAGAGAGCATACATATCGAGATTCCGTTTTCATTCTTGGAACGCAGTAGCACGATATCTTGTGCCAGGATTTACACTACACACTACAAACCAGTAAAAGTCTGAAACGGCCTGTATCTGTACTCGACTGCACTGATTTTTACTCGACCGGTCTGAATTGGTCTGAAATTTACTCGATATTACTCGACTGTAGTCTGAACCATACTTAACAGTCTGAACTTGTTCTCGACCTTTACTCGACCAGTACTTAACCATTTTATAAGTGTCTGAACCATGCTCGACCTAGTCTGAACCATTCTCGACCTAGTCTGAACCATACTCGACCTAGTCTGAACCATACTCGACCAAGTCTTAACCAACCTAGACCTATTTCTGTATCTTTCTATTGTATTTCATCAATTTAGGAACTATTTTTTAGTTCCCTTGGCTAGAAATTTGAACAACAATTTGAAATCCAAAATGTATTTAATATAGCATCAAAAATACTAGAATTTTCTACCACTATTCAAATATCTAAAATGTAATTCGAAACTATTTGAATGTTTCAGATATATTTTATGGTAACTGGAAAATTTTCAACACTAACATATCCTGGTAAAATTTAGGTAAATGGACAGAAAGTCACAAATTTGATAGGACAAAAAGTCACAAGTAATTTGTTTATAATTGTTTGAATATATAAGAAAAGATCTTTAAATCATGCTAAGGATATATTTCTTGGCACCATGAAGCCATTGAAGTACCTGGCAACTTTAACAAATTGTTTTCTTAACAATTATTTGATCAGTATTTTTGTATGAAATTGACATATGGTCTGCACATATATATGTAGGAGAAAATTCACAATATATATTCTGTAAATTATTGGTCATAAGGTCACATACGTGGAGAGAGAGAGAGAGAGAGAGAGAGAGAGAGTAATATATTCATATTCAGTTTTATTCTCTTAAGCTTTGGAAACTTAGATATAAATCGCAAAGCAAAACAAACTTGTACATGCTGGTGTACTACTGATACATGTTTTGTTGCAATTATTTTTCATGTCTCTTTTGAAGGAGATGCGAGTTAGACCGCTCATCATTTTACTTTAATTTGAGTCAAAGTTAGAAATTCTATTAGATGGCTTGACCACATGTTATGTTGATTTTGAAGATAAGAATCCTTTAATTTAGTGTTAAACAATAAAATCATCCCCATTGATAATAGTTAAGTATTTACAACAATTATTGATAGGGACTGCTGAGATTAATTTGTGGCTTCTTGTGGCACATTTCCTTTTGTAGACCTTTCACTTCAGGCTGTATTGGTAGGAAGCCATATCGATGAAATACAAAGTGGGCTCAATTGAAGAAAAGAAAACAATAAGCTTTTCCTGTTTGTTAAAGAGTCAGTTTTGAAGAAAAACCCATATTCTATTACACTTTTATCAAAAATGAGGAAAAATATTAATTTGTACTTTAACTCATGAAATCTGTTGATAAAATTGTGCTTTAATATGACCTTTTCCTATATATGTCTCAATTTTATTTGTTAATATATTTTTTTATAAAACAATGATTGATGAAAATAGTAATTTTACTTAAATCCCTAAAAAATCATGATTTTTTTTTATTTAGTAAATTGTGCTATAATGTTACCTTTTCCTATATACATTTAAAATGTACCACTTAAAATAATTGATCTGATACAAGTATATTATGACTTTTTCTATGCATTCAAAAACTTCAGTTTAATTATTTATTGCATACATATACATGGTGACTTTTTCATATGCATTCCAACTTAATTCTGGTAAATAATTTTACTCAAACATATATTGTGAATTTTTTCATGTGACTTTTCTTGTGATTATTTTTCCTGTGACTTTTTTTAATTGGATTTTGTGACTTTTTACCGTTTACCTTTAGATATATATATGAATTTAAATTATAATGAGAATAGATATATTTCTGATATAAGGTAAAACAATTTCAGTGATTTTGTTGGCTGTTGTTTTGGTAAGTTAAAATGATAGTCATACGTCTATTGTATGTAACCATGAAACCTAATATAGTTTTTATTTTAGAATTTAGGTGAATAAAGAATGATTATTTTTGTTAAAAAAAACCAAACACATGGCAAACAAGATGCACCTTAATAAGGTTTTATTACCCTCAGTACAGGTGTGTTTTCAGTCTTTTGTTTATACTAAGACTCCGACTTAAAAAAAAGATATTTTGACTATCTCAATTTGATAAATGTGATAATTATGTAAAAACCTGTAAATAAATCTTTACTTTATTGTGGCTGTTGCCATGTCAGTTAAAACGATAGTATTGTAAACAGTTAAGATTAAGATAAAGTAGAGATTATTTGGTCAAGTTTGGTTCAGACTGGTCGAGTATTGTTTAGACCTTTGGTCGAGTATGGTTCAGACTCGAAAAAATAGGTCGAGTGCAGGTCGAGAATGGGTTAATAGATATAAGAAGATGTGGTATGAGTGCCAATGAGACAACTCTCCATCCAAGTCAAAATCTATAAAAGTAAACCATTATAGGTCAAAGTACGGTCTTCAACACGGAGCCTTGACTCTCACCGAACAGCAAGCTATAAAGGGCCCCAAAATTACTAGTGTAAAACCATTAAAACGGAAAACCAACGGTCTAATCTATATAAAAACGAGAAACGAGAAACACTTATGGACTACATCAACAAACGACAACTACTGAACATCAGATTCCTGACTAAGGACAGGTGCAAACAATTGCAGCGGGTTTAAACGTTTTAATGGTACCAAACCTTCACCCTTATCTGAAACAATAGTGTAACATCACAACATAGAAAGACACACTATAAAATATCAATTGAAATGGCTTAACTCAATCAAAAGACATATTAACACCAGTGAACATACACTGAACAAATAAATTTGATTTATGATACAATGTAAATACAAAATAAATAAACTAAGGGAAGAATAATTAAAGTAACATGTTATACCGCTGTGAAATGTTAAACAATTTAAGAAAAACAATATGCTTGAACAAAAATATCAGCCATTTGCAATTACTTTAAACACAGGTAAATGAAAATAATTTTGTTGTTAGGTATACGTGTACAGTTCAAATGGAGAAAGGAAATAATTTTACAAAATAAATAATTTTGATGTTTGTAGTACGAAAAAGTGAAAATTTATAGTAATACCAAACACTTATCAAGACTGTTTCAGACTGGTCGAGTAATAGTTCAGACTTTTTCAATGGCAAAGATAAGGTTCAAGTACAAATCAGTACAGTCGAGTATGGTTAAGATTGGGGTCGAGTAATATCAAGTAAAATTCAGACCAATTCAGACTGGTCGAGTAAAAATCAGTACAGTCGAGTACAGATATAGGTCATTTCAGACTTTTACTGGTTTGTAGTGACAGCTTCTAAATTTAAGATGTAATATGTAATGTTTCAGGAAGAACATGTAATTAGGCAATATTTTGAGTTTTATTAAATCGTTGAACTGCATCTGAATATCGAAAAAATGTCGCATATGCAGCTTTTATACATCAAGAGTTAGAGTCAATTAAGTATTTGTGAAATATGATAATGATTTCTACTGAAAAAAACAAATACGACGACTCCAGAATACTAACATATCATTAAAACAGAAAATGTAATGTTTACAGCAATAACATATTATTTTTAATCAAAATTCGGTGGACAGATTTTTAGAGAAAACGCTATTTAATGTGAAGATTTTTCACCGCTGTTTGCGTACTTTCTATACCTTAATAGACCGATGTAACACATTTTAATTGACTGCATCTCAGGAAGTATAAATGCTACATACATCATTTTCCATATTCAGAAGAAGTTAAACTTCCTGTTTCAGTTTCCAAATAGTTTTCATAATTTTTTGTACTTTATAATTCAAGTGAACTTTTATGTTACATCCTCCCACAGATCTGTCAAGTTCTTTAATTTTATATTACTAGTAGACGTGTTACGAAATGGTATGTACTGACGCTGAAGTTGACAAATTGGACTTTAAATGCGGGTATCGTATCAAAACACAAAAATGATTTAAAGATTCGAATTACCTGTGTATCAATTGAAACTTGTTTTCTAGACTGCATAATACTGATGTCCACGTATATTTGTTCCTTATAGCAAACGTCCCTTTGATCTCTTTATTATGGACATTTCATTATAAATAATCATTACGGAACAAAATGTCCATAGCAATAATTCCGTGAGGAATAAAATGATGAATCCTATAGTATTTCTTCCTCTTGAAACTGACAGGAGGCAAGAGTATTGCAGGAAGGATAAAAGATCCAAAGAAAGAGAGAAGGAAAACCGAGAAAAAATAATAGACGAGAGAAACAACACCTACCCCGCCACCCGCAAACCCTTATAAAATAATTCAATATGTACTTGCTATTTTTATTTTTGAGTCTTCGCAATCAACAGCGACGGACCATTTAACTAAAAGGGTATTTACCCAAGGTCAGAACTTTTGGACGGGTTGCAAACAATGCAGAACCGACTAATTTCATAATATGATGAAAGATCAGCTGGCAGGCGTGAGGACGTGCAGGCGAGCGGGAGAAGAGGGTACCCGTTTTGGGCAATAAACCCTAACAAAAGAGCAACAAACTTTGTACAATGCCGCGGTATTCATATACATAGAAATTGTACAACTCCTTTTATGGATTCATTTTGGATATAGTTTGGCTTTTTGCGGCCCTAGGTTGAACTTTCGTGAATTTTTGGCAACTGAACATATGATGCATATGACCAACATGACAACTCTATAGCCTCGCTGGCCTTATTAGACCTTGTGAATAATAATCTGCTAATGCCTACTCAGGAAAAGCTTAATTTCACTTATATTATTTTCATTTAAAATGTTACTAGTTCGTCTCAACGAATTGAGAATCTTTGGAAAAGACATCCTATATATATAATACATATCAAAACATTTCGAATTGTAGTTCTGAGGTCTAAATTTGTCTTATCCGTCTGACCGTTTAACATTATCAAGCTTTTCAAGCTTATTCATTACTTTCTAATATCAAGTCAAGCGATAATCATGCTTTATTTTCATTTTTCTAAGAAAACAATATGTAATGGCTATACCATTATGAACACTTACGGTCCTACATCCTGTCGATACTTATAATTTGGCATTGCGCAAGGTCATGTGTACTGATTGATTTCTTAGCCCATGAAAACATAATTTATTTATCAGTTGTTATTGACTTTGAACTAGCTATCAGTAACTCCCAGTATCTTAGATCGCCAGTTTGTGTCTGTCTTTTTTAGTCGTGTTTTGTATCTATTTGAAGGGTCAATGCGTTTTAAACTTTTCATAGTTTGTCCTCATGTTGTACAGTTACACCTCTGTCCCACGTTAGGAAGGATTCATCGCTCGCTAACATGTTTAACCCCGACACGTTCTGTGTGTGCTTGTACCAAGCTAGCCGCCTAAACATTTTGTAATTCGGTGGTTGTTGTTAGTTGCTGTCTGTCATGTTTGTTTTTTGTGTATCGTTTTAGTATGAAAAAGCCATTGCTTTTACTTTTAAATTGTTTCACATTTTGCCTTGTCGTTGCCTTTTATAGCTTTCTATACGGTACATTTATTTGTTTTGATCATTATTGAAGACCGTACGATGACCTCTGGTTGTATAAATCCAATGGTCTCTGACGGAGAGTTGTCTCGTTGGCATTTTATACTAATCACGAAAACGTTACGTTAACCAATGAACATTCAAAATGATGTGAAGGTCAGATGAACCCTGCCAGATGGACATATTCACTTTACCATTTCTATGAAACAGATCTAAGAACGAAAACTTAATAATGATCACTGATTTTAGAAATGATAAAAACAAAGGATGTGGGGTATCCATCCGTGACACAAAATCAGTACATGCACAGCATAAACACACGAAAGTAAAAGGAACAGCGCTGTTATTGCTGTTTCTCACCTCAAAGTCACAGTGAGGCCTTCTACGCGGAGCAAAAACAAAACAAACCCCAAAAGATAAAGATAAGAAAAAATCTTATCTGAGTATGACATTTCAACTCGAAAGCTTTTCTCACCGCAAGTCAAGATCACGTGAAGCCTGTCTGAGGTCAAATATACATTGTACCTTGCAACGTATCTATGTTCAAAAGTATTTGTCCTATTTATTCAAAGTAACTGCAAAAACAATACATAGTGTGTGTGTTTATGTAGTCGCCGAACCATAAAATTGAGAATGGAAATGGGGAATATGTCAAAGAGACAACAACCCGACCAAAGAGCAGACAACAGCCGAAGGCCACCAATGGGTCTTCAACGCACCGAGAAAATCCGCACCCAGATGTGGTCCTCAGCTGGTCCCTAAATAAAATTGTGTACTAGTTCAGTAAAATGGACGTCACACTAAGCTCCAAAATATATAAATGAACTAAAATTAAAAACATACAAGACTAACAAGGCCAGAGGCTCCTGACTTGGGACAGGCGCAAAAAGCGGCGGGTTAAACATGTTTTGTGAGATCTCAACCTCCCCTATACCTCTAGCCAATGTAGAATAAAGAATCACACGCACAGTATAACTCAGTTTAAAGAAGTCCGAGTCCGATGTCAGAATAGGTAACAAAAGAAACTAAGCAAAATGACAATGATACATACATTAACAAAGGACTACTAGCAGTTACTGACATGCCAGCTCGAGACCTCAATTAAGCTGATTGAAAGATTATGTCTTCATCATATGAAAATCAAGTACAATCCCTCCCGTTAGGGTTTAGTATCATACAATCATAAAATATATGAGAAGAACATAACCCGTACCATGCCAACAACTGGTTTTAGAATAATAGTGTTTATTTCCGATGCAAAGACCCTACCATGCATACATTCAACATATGAAGAATCAACGTCTTCTATGTAAGGGTTTTAGGAAGAGCTGACGTCACCAGCGAATGGCATTCCATGTTTCGCATTTGTCGCAAACGACGCAAAACTGATCTTGCACTTAAACAACTGGTTATAACAAAGTTTATACTAATATATGATTTATTCTAACATGCTACGGCAAATAATAATCATTTTCTTAAAACAAAGGCTAGTGAATAGCACAAAAATACACAATTGATATATATCATGTACTAGATATTAGCATTGACACAATAAAATTAAAGAAAACAACTAATACAACTATGATCGACAAAATAATCGAACAAAATGAAATACAAGATTATAATCTTTATAATTCCTGATTAGAGATACTAGTAGCTTACTGAGAAAATCTACAGTTGAAATATTTATTATACTATAATTACCAAAAATTAAAAGCAACCTCTGTGTTTTACGTGTCATCAATTCATAATGTTATCTTGTGTTTCATCTATGTAAAAGTCCAAGGAAACGGCAGTTTTAATTCCACCAAAAGATTACATGGAATGTAATTTTGAAAAACAAAACCCTCTAAAATGTAGTAAAATCTTTTAACTTTTCGGGTACTGACGTTGTTTATCATCTTAATTACGTGTTATAGTGTTCTTTTATTTGTTTTTGTAAATTATTACTTTTACTGGTAAGTATTTTGTGGTAATATCCATTTGACGTGGCTCGGTACTTATACATCCGTCATTGTGTTATTGTGCTATGGTAAATTTTGTATTCTTGTCTTTCGTTTTGCTTATGTGCTCTGTCTATATGCTTTTTAGTTTTCTTTGTTGACATACTTGTTTGTTTTATAGTGATTAAGATTATAACACAATGTTGACTGCTGTACCCTATTTTGACATTTTACCTATTATGTCTGTTTGTTTTGTTCACACATTGTTGTCAATATAATGGAATTTTGTGCGACTGTCCTACAAGTGAGAGGTTTAGCTAGCAATAAAACCAGGTTCAATCCCCATTTTCTACATCAGAAAATGCCTGTACCAAGTCAGAAATATGACAGTTGTTATCCATTCGTTTGATGTGTTTGAGCTTTTGAGCTTTTGATTTTGCCATGTGACTAGGGACTTTCCGTTTTGAATTTTCCTCGGAGTTCGGTATTTTTGTGTTTTTACTTTTATTTCGACCGAATTTAGAAAAAAATCATGGATGTACCTATGTGCCTTTCCGTATGAAGAAACCCACCATAAGTTTGTATTTGGATGTCATTTTGCTTTTATCTGTCGTATGGTTACTCACCATTGTATGTCAGAAAACTCCTTTTATTCATATTGAAATCGCTACACTGAGTTAAACCAGGTTGCTCTAGAAGACATTCTTATATTTTTGCAAAAACAAACATTAAACGCGAAAGTTGTATGGAAGTTACAGCCACTTTATTGTCTCAAAGAAAAACAAATATTAATACACCATTTGATTCCTCTTATATAGTAGCATGGGGAGGGTCGCATTTGTCAAAAAAAAAAAAAAAATAGCTGAAAACAAACTGCAATATGATGACAAATTTTGATTGTTCCATACAATACCAAACTGTAGTAAGTATATTAGCAACTCAACCATATACAAACTTGCATGACTCATTGAGATTTGAATTACAAATTGCACATGTACAAAACTCAACTCTTTGCATTAAATTTGTATCTGCAACAACAAAAAGCATAAATACACCAGACAGCTATCACTGTCGACAAAAATGAGATGTGATATGATTGCCAGGAGAAAAACTATCCAGCAGAGTCCAAATGAGATGAATGAAAGTATCTATAGGGCACCGTATAGTTTCTAATAATGTGTGAACACCATACCTTATTGTCGGATACAAAAGGACCAGACATGACTAAATGTAAAAGTTTAAACTATAAAACCACATTAAAAAAAAACAATTAGTGAAAACAAATATCACAAGACACCTCTGAATTACAGGCTCCTGACTTGAGCCAGGCAAATACAATTTCTAATAAACAATTGCTTTTTAACCATACAATGTATTGTACAGTAATATAAGAAACAGGTTATTACAAAATGCACAAAATGTATCTGCAAATACGTCTTACTCTGGATAAGAAAAGGGATAACTAAAACGGTCATCATCATAATTATTTTGAGTTCATCGTGTGCAATAGTTCAATTTTTCCCATTACCAGTTTGATTCTGTTATTTAACACTTTTAACAAATTTCCAAATGTAGACAAGATCTAAAGAAAACAAAAGAGAAGCTGCCGATACAAAGCATGACAAGATGAACTGAGTGAATTTTGATAAAGAAAATAATAACTACTCATATCAAAAGTTTTAGATTAGCAAAAATTATATTTAACTTAAAGTTTCGAAAATCTTCAATATTACACATATAACGAACAGATAAATTAGCCTTTTGCTAGCTCTTTATTGCGATTGAAAATGTATGTTCCTCACAAGAGAAACAACTCGTTAAATTATAGGATCCAAAACAAAACCCACCTATGCAGCAAAAACATCCATGTTTATTTTTTTCAGTGGCATGTTTGTAATTAATTTTGAAGACACTGCAAGAAAATTAGTGTGCCAAAGCTGAGGGCTGCCAAAAGATGTCAATAGGTCAATAGCCCATACTGATCATATCGGACAGGTCATCTAGGATGGTAATGAACATTATAAAATTGTACACAAATTCATAGTAAAAGTGTTATGTACCCTTTTGTTGTTTCAATGCTAAACATATGTAAATTGTGCAGAAAATCCACACCCTTACCCCGTAAATGAACTCATATATTTGACAATTCTGTACTTAATATATAGGGATTACTGCATTCAATGCAGTGGTATCCATGCTTTCCTTAACAGATGTTTAAATAAAGATATTAGTTAAAACAAGTACAATTATGGACCAATTCAAGTACACCTTCTAGGGTGCGCTCGATTTCAATGACTCAGCACGAGGCTTTTTGTAAAATTACTAGCACAACATGGATAAACTAGTGAGTAATCTTAAATTTCCAATTTTATAACGAAAGTCTCTGTAATAAAGTATGTGGATTTTCTGTAAAATCTTTGCTTGATTTGCCACGAAATCCCTATTTTCTATTAAATGTAATTAGACAATAAACATAATTTCTATATACGACGTTTCCTATTGGTATATGTTCAAAATGGCACGTCTACTTTATTTGGTATCTTTGCTGTTTTGATATTATTACACTTTGAAAATATCGTCATAAACAGACTACAGAAGGAGGCCCCTCATGGGGGTGTCTAAGTAATCGCATAATCACACAATTTTTTGCCAATAGAATCACATAATCATTAATTTTTTTTAAAGATAATCAAATAATCAAAAATACAGTCCTAGATTATCAAATAATCAAATCATCATGAAATATTTGGTCTGGTAATCAAATAATCACTATAAAACGGCCAAGTATTCACATAATCAAAACCCCATGAGGAGGCTCAGAAGGGTCATACACTTTTGTTAACTTGCAAAATTCATCGTGGATACATGCATGTAGGTAGACAAAACATATTTAAACACATATTTAGAAAGAAGTTCTATATAAAACAAGGATTAATATGTACTATACATGACAGATTTAAATTGAACCGACAAATTTATGTTTATTTCAATATAATGAAATAATGGTTACTACATATATTGCATGATCTAAATATTACAAAATGAATTGTTAATTGATAATACTCGCTATTTTACTAATTTCAAGCACAGTAAACTGTCTTCACAATAAACATCATCGACCTTACATGTATGTGATTTAAAATAATGTAAGGGATTTTCTATAATAAATGTTTGTTTTGAGGGGAAAACCAAAACAGATTCGTCTAAAATATACATTTAAAACTGTAATACTATAATAATACACTAAATTAGATAAGATGACATAATCAGTAATCAGTATATAGTAAAAAATGTCATTCTAAGGATGGGACACGCACTCTGATTGCAGAAGATGTTTTAAGGAAATTAAAATAGTCTACATCTTAATGTGATTATCAAACATTATTTTTCTAAAAGTAACACGTAGACAGAATGACGATTGAGAAGTCATGTTTACCCAAACTTTTCATAGGACACAATGATCAAGAATTTGCAAAATTAAAAAAACCCAAACATATAGTGTATAAAACAGCTAAACTACACAATACGAATACTGTTCTTAATATTACAAAAGATCAAAAGCATTTAAATACACACACATACATACACTGTCACAATGCCATATACCCGACATATTAAACTAAGGAGACGTGGTACGATTGCCATTGAGACAATTATCCATAATCATTCGTACACACATTTACATCATATCTGCAATAATTAATAGGACTGTGAGCTAGCCATGAATATATGGGAAAGGACGTCTCCTACCATGCAAAGGGAGAGTTAATTCTGTACAAGGTATAATAAAACAATGAGACTGAAAATAAAATTAAAGGTCTTCTTTTAACAATTTGACAATTTTTTCTTCTTTCTTCAAATGCCATCTTACATGTACACGCAGTCGGACTCTTTTAAGTTCTCATTAATTTCATAGCTTTGCTTCTTGCGCGTTTCGGGGTTCATTTCGTTTAACATTTTGGTACGCAGATGTTATTTCAGATATACGTGAATGTGTCTGTTTCGATTCCTGAAATGACACAAAAGTACGTTTCAAAAACTCAATTATGCAACTGTTAATTTCAATACAATGACAAAATAAAATAATGAGAACAATTATTTCATGAAACAATTGAAAATTAATCTCCCTGCCATTGAAAGTAAGTTTGAAAAATTTGATGTTGTATTTGGAAGCTAATCGTAAAGGTATCCACCATGTTTAACATAGTGTACGTCTATCACGTAAGCAAATCCAATTAACTATAAGATAACAATATAAGATACCATGCTGTATGGGAACTATTAATTGTGATATCGCAAAATATTGTGTTTCTTTTATATATCGCATTACTGATCTTGAAATGTATGTAATACTACTATGTGAATATATATCCATACTACTGAAATAACAAGGTCCAATTTGTTAGGCGGCATGACGTTAAAACGACGAATCAAAGAATTCAACTTTATATATAACTAATATAGGACAAAGGTGGTGTTAGAAAATATCACCATTCCAGGCCCTTGTGTTTTCCACGTAATTGATATACCAATAACTAACAAGTTCCGGGTCGAATCTGATATCGATACCAATAGTATATGAATGTATGCTACGCATAAGCCTCATTTCATTAGGAACACAGCCATGAGTTATGGTGTAAAGGAGGACATTTACCTACCCAGTCCCCAAGCCTGGACGTGACGGGATTTATTTCCAGAAAGCTAACCTTCCCAAAACATAAATAAATATAATGCAATAAAACATACGAATACACCCACTCACCTGATTCCTCATCCTCAAAATATAAAAAGTGCAAAATATATACAAAATAAGAAAAGGTCACCCTGGATGCCGCACGAATGCCATGGCACCGAACAAGAAACCGTTATATGTCATGCAGTTTCCGGTCGTACTAAGAAAACCAGGACGGGTTCAAACAGAAAGATTTAGAAAGCAGAAAAACCTTATAATCAGCATGACTTTATCAGAAGGCAAGACGAATACACAAAATCCAGGGTAAAAATAAGGTGTAAGTACTTTAATTCAGTGTGTTCTAGTATATATATATATATATATATATATATATATATAAATGAAAGATAAAGAATAATTTAGTACAC
>JAASAO010000176.1:7500-12500 GCA_017311375.1 Mytilus coruscus
CTACCAGGGTAAGAAAATTTCACAGGCCGATGCGGCTCTCGAAGCAGAGGCTTAAATTTTTTTTTTGTCCGCCTTCTACCAGGGTAAGAAAATTTCACAGGCCGATGCGGCTCTCCGAAGCAGAGGCTTAAATTTTTTTTGTCCGCCTTCTACCTGGGTAAGAAAATTTCACAGGCCGATGCGGCTCTCCGAAGCAGAGGCTTAAAATTTTTTTTGTCCGCCTTCTACCAGGGTAAGAAAATTTCACAGGCCGATGCGGCTCTCCGAAGCAGAGGCTTAAATTTTTTGTTGTCCGCCTTCTACCTGGGTAAGAAAATTTCACAGGCCGATGCGGCTCTCCGAAGCAGAGGCTTAAAATTTTTTTGTCCGCCTTCTACCAGGGTAAGAAAATTTCACAGGCCGATGCGGCTCTCCGAAGCAGAGGCTTAAATTTTTTCTTGTCCGCCTTCTACCTGGGTAAGAAAATTTCACAGGCCGATGCGGCTCTCGAAGCAGAGGCTTAAAATTTTTCTTGTCCGCCTTCTACCAGGGTAAGAAAATTTCACAGGCCGATGCGGCTCTCCGAAGCAGAGGCTTAATTTTTTTTTGTCCGCCTTCTACCTGGGTAAGAAAATTTCACAGGCCGATGCGGCTCTCCGAAGCAGAGGCTTAAAATTTTTCTTGTCCGCCTTCTACCAGGGTAAGAAAATTTCACAGGCCGATGCGGCTCTCCGAAGCAGAGGCTTAAATTTTTTTTTTGTCCGCCTTCTACCTGGGTAAGAAAATTTCACAGGCCGATGCGGCTCTCCGAAGCAGAGGCTTAAAATTTTTCTTGTCCGCCTTCTACCAGGGTAAGAAAATTTCACAGGCCGATGCGGCTCTCGAAGCAGAGGCTTAAAATTTTTCTTGTCCGCCTTCTACCAGGGTAAGAAAATTTCACAGGCCGATGCGGCTCTCCGAAGCAGAGGCTTAAAATTTTTCTTGTCCGCCTTCTACCAGGGTAAGAAAATTTCACAGGCCGATGCGGCTCTCCGAAGCAGAGGCTTAAAATTTTTTTGTCCGCCTTCTACCTGGGTAAGAAAATTTCACAGGCCGATGCGGCTCTCCGAAGCAGAGGCTTAAAATTTTTTTGTCCGCCTTCTACCTGGGTAAGAAAATTTCACAGGCCGATGCGGCTCTCCGAAGCAGAGGCTTAAAGGCTTTTTTTCTTGTCCGCCTTCTACCTGGGTAAGAAAATTTCACAGGCCGATGCGGCTCTCCGAAGCAGAGGCTTAAATTTTTTTTGTCCGCCTTCTACCAGGGTAAGAAAATTTCACAGGCCGATGCGGCTCTCCGAAGCAGAGGCTTAAAATTTTTCTTGTCCGCCTTCTACCAGGGTAAGAAAATTTCACAGGCCGATGCGGCTCTCCGAAGCAGAGGCTTAAAATTTTTCTTGTCCGCCTTCTACCAGGGTAAGAAAATTTCACAGGCCGATGCGGCTCTCCGAAGCAGAGGCTTAATTTTTTTTTTTCTTGTCCGCCTTCTACCAGGGTAAGAAAATTTCACAGGCCGATGCGGCTCTCGAAGCAGAGCTCTTACAAGGCTTTTTTCTTGTCCGCCTTCTACCAGGGTAAGAAAATTTCACAGGCCGATGCGGCTCTCCGAAGCAGAGGCTTAAATTTTTCTTGTCCGCCTTCTACCAGGGTAAGAAAATTTCACAGGCCGATGCGGCTCTCCGAAGCAGAGGCTTAAAATTTTTTTGTCCGCCTTCTACCAGGGTAAGAAAATTTCACAGGCCGATGCGGCTCTCCGAAGCAGAGGCTTAAAAATTTTTTTTGTCCGCCTTCTACCAGGGTAAGAAAATTTCACAGGCCGATGCGGCTCTCCGAAGCAGAGGCTTAAAAATTTTTCTTGTCCGCCTTCTACCAGGGTAAGAAAATTTCACAGGCCGATGCGGCTCTCCGAAGCAGAGGCTTAAAATTTTTTTTGTCCGCCTTCTACCAGGGTAAGAAAATTTCACAGGCCGATGCGGCTCTCCGAAGCAGAGGCTTAAAATTTTTCTTGTCCGCCTTCTACCAGGGTAAGAAAATTTCACAGGCCGATGCGGCTCTCCGAAGCAGAGGCTTAAAAATTTTTCTTGTCCGCCTTCTACCAGGGTAAGAAAATTTCACAGGCCGATGCGGCTCTCCGAAGCAGAGGCTTAAAATTTTTTCTTGTCCGCCTTCTACCAGGGTAAGAAAATTTCACAGGCCGATGCGGCTCTCCGAAGCAGAGGCTTAAAATTTTCTTGTCCGCCTTCTACCAGGGTAAGAAAATTTCACAGGCCGATGCGGCTCTCCGAAGCAGAGGCTTAAATTTTTCTTGTCCGCCTTCTACCAGGGTAAGAAAATTTCACAGGCCGATGCGGCTCTCCGAAGCAGAGGCTTAAAATTTTTCTTGTCCGCCTTCTACCAGGGTAAGAAAATTTCACAGGCCGATGCGGCTCTCGAAGCAGAGGCTTAAATTTTTTCTTGTCCGCCTTCTACCAGGGTAAGAAAATTTCACAGGCCGATGCGGCTCTCCGAAGCAGAGGCTTAAAATTTTTTCTTGTCCGCCTTCTACCAGGGTAAGAAAATTTCACAGGCCGATGCGGCTCTCGAAGCAGAGGCTTAAAATTTTTCTTGTCCGCCTTCTACCAGGGTAAGAAAATTTCACAGGCCGATGCGGCTCTCCGAAGCAGAGGCTTAAAATTTTTTTTGTCCGCCTTCTACCAGGGTAAGAAAATTTCACAGGCCGATGCGGCTCTCCGAAGCAGAGGCTTAAAATTTTTTCTTGTCCGCCTTCTACCAGGGTAAGAAAATTTCACAGGCCGATGCGGCTCTCCGAAGCAGAGGCTTAAAATTTTTCTTGTCCGCCTTCTACCAGGGTAAGAAAATTTCACAGGCCGATGCGGCTCTCCGAAGCAGAGGCTTAAATTTTTTTTGTCCGCCTTCTACCTGGGTAAGAAAATTTCACAGGCCGATGCGGCTCTCGAAGCAGAGGCTTAAATTTTTTTTTTTGTCCGCCTTCTACCAGGGTAAGAAAATTTCACAGGCCGATGCGGCTCTCCGAAGCAGAGGCTTAAATTTTTTCTTGTCCGCCTTCTACCAGGGTAAGAAAATTTCACAGGCCGATGCGGCTCTCCGAAGCAGAGGCTTAAAATTTTTTTTGTCCGCCTTCTACCAGGGTAAGAAAATTTCACAGGCCGATGCGGCTCTCCGAAGCAGAGGCTTAAAGGCTTTTTTTTTTTTTGTCCGCCTTCTACCAGGGTAAGAAAATTTCACAGGCCGATGCGGCTCTCCGAAGCAGAGGCTTAAATTTTTTTTTGTCCGCCTTCTACCAGGGTAAGAAAATTTCACAGGCCGATGCGGCTCTCCGAAGCAGAGGCTTAAATTTTTTTTGTCCGCCTTCTACCAGGGTAAGAAAATTTCACAGGCCGATGCGGCTCTCCGAAGCAGAGGCTTAAATTTTTTTGTTGTCCGCCTTCTACCAGGGTAAGAAAATTTCACAGGCCGATGCGGCTCTCCGAAGCAGAGGCTTAAAATTTTTCTTGTCCGCCTTCTACCAGGGTAAGAAAATTTCACAGGCCGATGCGGCTCTCCGAAGCAGAGGCTTAAAATTTTTCTTGTCCGCCTTCTACCAGGGTAAGAAAATTTCACAGGCCGATGCGGCTCTCCGAAGCAGAGGCTTAAAATTTTTCTTGTCCGCCTTCTACCAGGGTAAGAAAATTTCACAGGCCGATGCGGCTCTCCGAAGCAGAGGCTTAAAATTTTTCTTGTCCGCCTTCTACCAGGGTAAGAAAATTTCACAGGCCGATGCGGCTCTCCGAAGCAGAGGCTTAAAATTTTTCTTGTCCGCCTTCTACCAGGGTAAGAAAATTTCACAGGCCGATGCGGCTCTCCGAAGCAGAGGCTTAAAATTTTTCTTGTCCGCCTTCTACCAGGGTAAGAAAATTTCACAGGCCGATGCGGCTCTCCGAAGCAGAGGCTTAAAATTTTTTTTTGTTGTCCGCCTTCTACCAGGGTAAGAAAATTTCACAGGCCGATGCGGCTCTCCGAAGCAGAGGCTTAAAATTTTTCTTGTCCGCCTTCTACCAGGGTAAGAAAATTTCACAGGCCGATGCGGCTCTCCGAAGCAGAGGCTTAAAATTTTTTTGTCCGCCTTCTACCAGGGTAAGAAAATTTCACAGGCCGATGCGGCTCTCCGAAGCAGAGGCTTAAAATTTTTTTTGTCCGCCTTCTACCAGGGTAAGAAAATTTCACAGGCCGATGCGGCTCTCGAAGCAGAGGCTTAAAATTTTTTTGTCCGCCTTCTACCAGGGTAAGAAAATTTCACAGGCCGATGCGGCTCTCGAAGCAGAGGCTTAAATTTTTTTTGTCCGCCTTCTACCAGGGTAAGAAAATTTCACAGGCCGATGCGGCTCTCCGAAGCAGAGGCTTAAATTTTTTTTGTCCGCCTTCTACCTGGGTAAGAAAATTTCACAGGCCGATGCGGCTCTCGAAGCAGAGGCTTAAATTTTTTTTTGTCCGCCTTCTACCAGGGTAAGAAAATTTCACAGGCCGATGCGGCTCTCCGAAGCAGAGGCTTAAATTTTTTCTTGTCCGCCTTCTACCTGGGTAAGAAAATTTCACAGGCCGATGCGGCTCTCCGAAGCAGAGGCTTAAAAGGCTTTTTCTTGTCCGCCTTCTACCAGGGTAAGAAAATTTCACAGGCCGATGCGGCTCTCCGAAGCAGAGGCTTAAAAGGCTTTTTTCTTGTCCGCCTTCTACCAGGGTAAGAAAATTTCACAGGCCGATGCGGCTCTCCGAAGCAGAGGCTTAAAATTTTTCTTGTCCGCCTCTACCAGGGTAAGAAAATTTCACAGGCCGATGCGGCTCTCCGAAGCAGAGGCTTAAATTTTTCTTGTCCGCCTTCTACCAGGGTAAGAAAATTTCACAGGCCGATGCGGCTCTCCGAAGCAGAGGCTTAAAATTTTTTCTTGTCCGCCTTCTACCAGGGTAAGAAAATTTCACAGGCCGATGCGG
>JAASAO010000176.1:22500-30000 GCA_017311375.1 Mytilus coruscus
GGCTTAATCTTTGAGACAAGCATATGACTACTGGCAGGATCAACCAGATAAGTACCCGCAACCAATGGTTTCTTTTTTTTGTCCCGTATCGGTATCGGCCGAAAGCCAAGGTGCCGTGGCAACATGAATTAGTCAAGGTTGTGTGGGGAAAAAAGTCGGGCCGCGCGAGCGACCTTCCTCCCCTCCTCACTCTTGCCGTTTCGTTACCTCCGCCACCAGCCTGCCGTGTCCGCTTTCTTTTCTTTTTGGCGTTTGTCCCGTCTGGTTGGGGTTCGTGCGTTTCGACGTTTTTGCGTCGTTCGTTCGGACGGAGAAAAAAGCCGAAAGGTGCGTCGCAACCAGCTACGAGGTAACGACTAAGAGGAGATACACAAAGCTCTATCCCCATCCTCGCCTTCCTCCGTCATGCCGCCGCGGCGTTTATTATTTTCCTTCTTTCTTTTCCGCCTCTCCTTGCTTTTACCGTGCGCCGGCCGTTTCCCGGTTGAGACCGGGGCGACCTTTGCGAGACGTGTCAGATGCGATGATACCAACGCTAGTACCGTGCGACTGATTTTGCCTGCGTCTCTGGACCAATGTTTCGTACCCGGACTGTCTTGGTTGACCGTAAGCCGGCGGCGTGAGGTCGTGCAGCCACTATGTCGCCTTTACCAACTGACTGGGAGATCGGACGGGTAGCAGCGGCCCGCATTCTATAACCCTCCTTTACTATCAGCAGTGAAGATCGGGTCTTCACTGCTCCCATATGTGAAGTTGCGCCGACGCCTGGTTCAAGATTTCAAGTATGTGCCGCAACGGCGGCGGGTACAGTCGGCCGTCAACCCGGTGGACCGCTATGTACCCGACATTAGTTCTTTGCCGTTCTGCGGAAGTAATTCCTCCCAAAAAAAAAAAAAAAAAATCATCGGGTGAAGGCAAAAATTGTTGCAGGGCTAACCCGATCACGCAAAGGTGAAGGCAAACATTTTTGGCAGGCTGCCCGATCGAACTCTCGCGACAGGCACAGTGGAAAAACAAAAAAATTTCCATCGGGTAAGAAAATCTTCGCCAGGGCGATGCGGGTCTCCGAAACAAAGGCAGACTTTGTCCGTCCGCCTTCTACCTGGGTAAGAAAATCACTGGCCGATGCGGCTCTCCGAAGCAGAGGCTTAAAAAATTTTTTCTCCGCCTTCTACCTGGGTTAGAAAATTTCACAGGCCGATGCGGCTCTCGAAACAGAGCTTAAAATGTTTCTTGTCCGCCTTCTACCTGGGTAGAGAAAATTTCACAGGCCGATGCTGCTCTCGAAGCAGAAGCTTACAAATTTTCTTGTCCGCCTTCTACCTGGGTGAAAATTTCACAGGCCGATGCGGCTCTCCGAAGCAGAGGCTTACAAATTTTTCTTGTCCGCCTTCTACCTGGGTAAGAAAAATTCACAGGCCGATGCAGCTCTCGGAAGCAGAGGCTTAAACATTTTTCTTGTCCGCCTTCTACCTGGGTGAGAAAAATTCACAGGCCGATGCGGCTCTCCGAAGCAGAAGCAAAAAATTTTTCTTGTCCGCCTTCTACCTGGGTGAGAAAATTTCACAGAATGATGCAGCTCTCCGAAACAGAGGCTTACAAATGTTTTTCTCATCCACCTTCTACCTGGGTAAGAAAATTTCACAGGCCGATGCGGCTCTCGAACAGAGGCTTAAAATGTTTTCTTGTCCGCCTTCTACCTGGGTAAGAAAATTTCACAGCCGATGCTGCTGTCCGAAGCAGAGGCTTAAATTTTTTCCGCCTTCTACCTGGGTAATTTGAAGCCGATGCGGCTCTCCAAACAGAGGCTTAATTTTTCTTGTCCGCCTTCTACCGAAGCCGATGCAGCTCTCCGAAGCAAGCTTTTTTTTGTCGCCTCCTACCTGGGTAAGAAAGAAAATTTCACAGGCCGATGCGGCTCTCGAAGCAGAGGCTTAAAATTTTTCTTGTCCGCCTTCTACCTGGGTAGAAAGAAAATTTCACAGGCCGATGCGGCTCTCGAAACAGAGGCTTCTCCCTTCTACCTGGGTAAGAAAATTTTTCTTGTCTTGTCCGCCTTCTACCAGGGTAGAAAATTTCACGACCGATGCGGCTCTCCGAAGCAGAGGCTTAAAATTTTTTCTTGTCCGCCTTCTACCTGGGTGAAAATTTCACAGGCCGATGCGGCTCTCGAAAGCAGAGGCTTAAAATTTTTCTTGTCCGCCTTCTACCTGGGTAAGAAAATTTCACAGGCCGATGCGGCTCTCCGAAGCAGGGCTTAAAATTTTTCTTGTCACGCCTTCTACCTGGGTAAGAAAATTTCACAGGCCGATGCGGCTCTCGAAGCAGAGGCTTAAAATTTTCTTGTCCGCCTTCTACCTGGGTCAGAAAAAATTTCACAGGCCGATGCGGCTCTCCGAAGCAGAAGGCAAATTTTTTTCTTGTCCTTCCTACCTGGGTAAGAAAAATTCACAGGCCGATGCGAAACCCAAATTTTTTCCTCCGCCTTCTACCGAAAATTTCACAGGAAGCAGAGGCTTAAATTTTTTCTTGTCCGCCTTCTACCTGGGTAGAAAATTTCACAGGCCGATGCGGCTCTCAAGCAGAAGCTTAAAAAATTTTCTTGTCCGTCCGCTTCTACCTGGGTGAAAATTTCACAGGCCGATGCGGCTCTCGAAGCAGAGGCTTACAAATTTTTTCTTGTCCGCCTTCTACCTGGGTAAGAAAATTTCACAGAGCCGATGCGGCTCTCCAAACAGAGGCTTACAAATTTTTCTTGTCCGCCTTCTACCTGGGTAAAGAAAATTTCACAGGCCGATGCGGCTCTCCGAAACAGAGGCTTAAACTTTTTTCTTGTCCGCCTTCTACCTGGGTAAGAAAAATTCACAGGCCGATGCGGCTCTCGAAGCAGAGGCTTAAAAATTTTTCTTGTCCGCCTTCTACCTGGGTGAAAAATTTCACAGGCCGATGCGGCTCTCGAAGCAGAGGCTTAAAATTTTTCTTGTCCGCCTTCTACCTGGGTTAGAAAATTTCACAGGCCGATGCGGCTCTCAACAACAGAGGCTTAAAATTTTTCTTGTCCGCCTTCTACCTGGGTAAGAAAAATTCACAGGCCGATGCGGCTCTCCGAAACAGAGGCTTAAAATTTTTCTTGTCCGCCTTCTACCTGGGTAAGAAAATTTCACAGGCCGATGCGGCTCTCGAGGCAAGCAGAGCTTAAATTTTCTTGTCCGCCTTCTACCTGGGTAAGAAAATTTCACAGGCCGATGCGGCTCTCGAAGCAGAGGCTTACAAATTTTTTCTTGTCACCTTCTACCTGGGTGAAAATTTCACAGAGCCGATGCGGCTCTCCAAACAGAGGCTTACAAATTTTTTCTTGTCCGCCTTCTACCTGGGTAAGAAAATTTCACAGGCCGATGCGGCTCTCGAAGCAGAGGCTTAAACATTTTTTTGTCCGCCTTCTACCTGGGTAAGAAAATTTCACAGGCCGATGCGGCTCTCCGAAACAGAGGCTTAAATTTTTCTTGTCCGCCTTCTACCTGGGTAAGAAAATTTCACAGGTCGATGCGGCTCTCGAAGCAGAGGCTTACAAATTTTTCTTGTCCGCCTTCTACCTGGGTAAGAAAATTTCACAGGCCGATGCGGCTCTCGGAAGCAGAGGCTTAAAATTTTCTTGTCCGCTTCTACCTGGGTAAGAAAATTTCACAGAGCCGATGCGGCTCTCTCGAGCAAGAGGCTTAAAATGTTTTCTTGTCCGCCTTCTACCTGGGTAAGAAAATTTCACAGGCCGATGCGGACTCTCTCCGAAACAGAGGCTTAAAATTTTTTTTCTTGTCCGCCTTCTACCTGGGTAAGAAAATTTCACAGGCCGATGCGGCTCTCCGAAGCAGAGGCTTAAAATTTTTTCTTGTCCGCCTTCTACCAGGGTAAGAAAATTTCACAGGCCGATGCGGCTCTCCGAACACAGGCTTAAACTTTTCTTGTCCGCCTTCTACCAGGGAAGAAAATTTCTGAGGCCGATGCAGGCTCTCGAAACAGAGGCTTAAAATTTTTTTCTTGTCCGCCTTCTACCAGGGTAAGAAAATTTCACAGGCCGATGCGGCTCTCCAAAAGCAAGAGGCTTAAAACTTTTCTTGTCCGCCTTCTACCTGGGTAAGAAAAATTTCTGAGGGCGATGCGGCTCTCCGAAGCAGAGGCTTAAACTTTTTCTCGTCCGCCTTCTACCTGGGAATGAAAATTTCACAGGCCGATGCGGCTCTCGAAACAGACGCAAAAAATTCTTCTCCGCCTTCTACCAGGGTTAGAAAATTTCACAGGCCGATGCGGCTCTCCGAAACAGAGGCTTAAAACTTTTCTTGTCCGCCTTCTCTACCTGGGTAAGAAAATTTCTGAGGCCGATGCGGCTCTCCGAAGCAGAGGCTTAAAATTTTTTGTCCGCCTTCTACCAGGGTGAAAATTTCACAGGCCGATGCGGCTCTCCGAAGCAGAGGCTTAAATTTTTTTGTCCGCCTTCTACCTGGGTGAGAAAATTTCACAGGCCGATGCGGCTCTCCGAAACAGAGGCTTAAAAATTTTTTGTCCGCCTTCTACCTGGGTGAAAATTTCACAGGCCGATGCGGCTCTCAAGCAGAGGCTTAAAATTTTTTTTGTCCGCCTTCTACCTGGGTGAAGAAAATTTCACAGGCCGATGCGGCTCTCCGAAGCAGAGGCTTAAAATTTTTTGTTGTCCGCCTTCTACCTGGGTGAAAATTTCACAGGCCGATGCGGCTCTCTCGAAGCAGAGGCTTAAAATGTTTCTTGTCCGCCTTCTACCTGGGTGAAAATTTCACAGGCCGATGCGGCTCTCCGAAACAGAGGCTTAAAATTTATTATCCGCCTTCTACCTGGGTGAAAATTTCACTGAGGCCGATGCGGCTCTCCGAAGCAGAGGCTTAAAATTTTTTTTGTCCGCCTTCTACAGGGTGAAAATTTCACAGGCCGATGCAGCTCTCCGAAACAGAGCTTAAAATTTTTGTCCGCCTTCTACCAGGGTAAGAAAATTTCACAGGCCGATGCGGCTCTCCGAAACAGAGGCTTAAAATTTTTTGTCCGCCTTCTACCTGGGTGAAAATTTCACAGGCCGTTGCGGCTCTCGGAAACAGAGGCTTAAATTTTTTCTTGTCCGCCTTCTACCTGGGTAAGAAAATTTCACAGGCCGATGCGGCTCTCGGAAAGAGGCTTAAATTTTTTTTGTCACCTTCTACCTGGGTGAAGAAAATTTCACGAGGCCGTTGCAGCTCTCCGAAGCAGAGGCTTAAAATTTTCTTGTCCGCCTTCTACCTGGGTAAGAAAATTTCACAGGCCGATGCGGCTCTCCGAAGCAGAGGCTTAAAATTTTCTTGTCCGCCTTCTACCTAGGTACAGAAAATTTCACAGGCCGATGCGGCTCTCGAAGCAGAGGCTTAAAATTTTTTTTGTCCGCCTTCTACCGATGGGTGAGAAAATTTCACAGGCCGATGCGGCTCTCAGAGCAGAAACTTAAATTTTTCTTGTCCGCCTCCTACCTGGGTAAGAAAATTTCACAGGCCGATGCGGCTCTCCGAAACAGAGGCTTAAATTTTTTCTTGTCCGCCTTCTACCTGGGTTTAGAAAATTTCACAGGCCGATGCGGCTCTCCGAAGCAGAGGCTTAAAAATTTTCTCCGTCCTTCTACCTGAGAAGAAATTTCACAGGCCGATGCAGCTCTCCGAAGCAGAAGCTTAATTTTTTCTTGTCCGCCATCTACCTGGGTAGAAAATTTCACAGGCCGATGCGGCTCTCAATAAGCAGAGGCTTAAAACTTTTCTTGTCCGCCTTCTACCAGGGTAAGAAAATTTCACAGGCCGATGCGGCTCTCGAAGCAGAGGCTTAAACTTTTCTTGTCCGCCTTCTACCAGGGTAGAAAATTTCACAGGCCGATGCGGCTCTCCGAAGCAGAGGCTTAAAAATTTTCTTGTCCGCCTTCTACCAGGGTAAAGAAAATTTCACAGGCCGATGCGGCTCTCCGAAACAGAGGCTTAAACTTTTCTTGTCCGCCTTCTACCAGGGTAAGAAAATTTCACAGGCCGATGCGGCTCTCCGAAGCAGAGGCTTAAAACTTTTCTTGTCCGCCTTCTACCAGGGTGAGAAAATTTCACAGGCCGATGCGGCTCTCCAAACAGAGGCTTAAATTTTTCTTGTCCGCCTTCTACCTGGGTGAGAAAATTTCACAGGCCGATGCGGCTCTCGAAGCAGAGGCTTAAAATTTTTTCTTGTCCGCCTTCTACCTGGGTGAAAATTTCAAAGGCCGATGCGGCTCTCGGAGCAGAGGCTTAAAATGTTTTCTTGTCCGCCTTCTACCTGGGTGAAAAATTTCACAGGCCGATGCGGCTCTCCGAAGCAGAGGCTTAAATTTTTGTTGTTGTACGCCACCTGGGTGAAAATTTCACAGGCCGATGCGGCTCTCCGAAGCAGAGGTTAAATTTTTTTGTCCGCCTTCTACCTGGGTAAGAAAATTTCACAGGCCGATGGCTCTCCGAAGCAGAGGCTTAAAATTTTCTTGTCCGCCTTCTACCTGGGTGAAAATTTCACAGGCCGATGCGGCTCTCGAAACAGAAACTTAAACATTTTCTATGTCCGCCTTCTACCTGGGTAGAAAATTTCACAGGCCGATGCGGCTCTCCGAAGCAGAGCTTAAAAATTTTCTTGTCCGCCTTCTACCTGGGTAAGAAAATTTCACAGGCCGATGCAGGCTCTCGAAACAGAGGCTTAAAAAAATTTTTTTCCGCCTTCTACCTGGGTGAGAAAATTTCACAGGTCGATGCGGCTCTCCAAACAGAGGCTTACAAATTTTCTTGTCCACCTTCTACCTGGGTAAGAAAATTTCACAGGCCGATGCGGCTCTCCGAACAGAGGCAAATTTTTCTTGTCCGCCTTCTACCTGGGTGAGAAAATTTCACAGGCCGATGCGGCTCTCAAACAGAGGCAAATTTTCTTGTCCGCCTTCTACCTGGGTAAGAAAATTTCACTGACCGATGCGGCTCTCGAAGCAGAGGCTTACAAATTTTTCTTGTCCGCCTTCTACCTGGGTAAGAAAAATTCACAGGCCGATGCGGCTCTCGGAAGCAGAGGCTTAAAAATTTTTCTTGTCACCTTCTACCTGGGTAAGAAAATTTCACAGGCCGATGCGGCTCTCCGAAGCAGAGGCTTAAAATTTTTCTTGTCCGCCTTCTACCTGGGTAAGAAAATTTCACAGGCCGATGCGGCTCTCGAAGCAGAGCA
This sequence comes from Mytilus coruscus, assembly GCA_017311375.1. Taxonomy (NCBI): domain Eukaryota; kingdom Metazoa; phylum Mollusca; class Bivalvia; order Mytilida; family Mytilidae; genus Mytilus; species Mytilus coruscus. The sequence goes on from JAASAO010000176.1 coordinate 29,758, forward strand.
CAAAATTTTTCTTGTCCGCCTTCTACCTGGGTAATAAAATTTCACAGGCCGATGCGGCTCTCCGAAGCAGAGGCTTACAAATTTTTCTTGTCCGCCTTCTACCTGGGTAGAAAATTTCACAGGCCGATGCGGCTCTCAAACAGAGGCTTAAAAATTTTTCTTGTCCGCTTCTACCTGGGTAAGAAAATTTCACAGGCCGATGCGGCTCTCGAAACAGAGGCAAACAAATTTTTCTTGTCCGCC
>JAASAO010000403.1:0-86277 GCA_017311375.1 Mytilus coruscus
CTATTATAATGATATGCATGCAATTTAGTGCAAGTATATATTTTTCGAACGCCTATTTAATTCAACCCTTCTAGACTGACTTGCAGAATACATGAAATAAAAATCTAATTTAAATTACAAATTCTATCTTCTTCTTCTTTTTCATTATAGGACGATGTCATCAACAAAACGACAACTGTCTGTTCCCCATCAAAGCTACAGAAATAAACAAAAAGGAAACTATGCCCAGGTTGTCGAGAATCATTTGTGCCGAGATATTTTGAAACTCATAAATTGAAAAATTTTCAGGAAAACAAGTGGTTATGTGGAAAATCAAGCAAAAATGATTCTAGAGATACTGCATCTGCACAAGTCTTAGATGACTTAGAATCACCAGACAGCAATGAACCGCTAGGACTGGAAATAAAACGCCACTTACGTACAGAATTAAAAAGGCATCGGATTGAACACAACCAAACGGAATCTGATGACGACGAGGACGAGGATGAGGAATTGTGGTCCGGTATCAGTTTATCAGACATCGACGGCGATTTCACTCTTGCAGAAGAAGGAGGTGATCAACCAGCAGAAGACGACTCACCCACTGATGATTTGATGACGAAATCTACGTTACTTTTTCAATGGTTGTGTCTGTTTCTATGTTCTTGGCAATCGATAAATGTTTTACCAGACTCCGTTTTAGCGAACCTGCTATCATTTCTGTACGATTTTTTCTGTCTTTTAACGGCAGAAAACGTCTTCCTGGTAAGCACTACTACAATATTCCCACCTACTATTTACAAACTCTACAAAAACCTAGGACTAAAAAAAGATAACTTTTCGAAGTACGTCATTTGTAGAAAATGTTTCGCTCTCTACAAATATGATGACTGCGTAAAAATCATTGAAGGCGAAAAGCAATCGGCGACATGTACTAACATATTATTTCCAAATCATACTCAAATAGCAAGACGAAGACCATGTGGAGAACTTCTTCTTAAGGTTGTGAAATTATCGGACGGATCAAAATGTTTGTATCCGTTTAAAACTTACTGTTACAAATCGATTGAGCAATCCTTGGAACAACTATTGAGAGTACCTGATTTTCAACGTAAATGTGAAAAATGGAGAGAACGAAGACAGGAGACGGGTATAATGACAGATGTCTTTGATGGGAAAATTTGGAAAGAATTTCATTTATCTGACAAAAAGAATTTTCTTAAAAGCGAAAAAAACTACGGTATAATGTTAAACCTTGACTGGTTTCAGCCCTATGAACATGTCAGGTACTCTGTTGGTGTAATGTATGCTGTTGTTTTAAATTTGCCAAGAGAAGAACGATTTAAACTAAAAACGTTATTTTGTTGGGAATCATTCCGGATATTGGCGGTGAACCACCAGTCCAGTCTTTGTAGCTCCTCTGGTGGACGAATTAAAAGTTGCATGGGAGAGAGGTTTCGAACTATGTTCATATGAAAGTCCAGAAATCAAACGCACATACAAATTTGCACTCATGTGTGTAGGTTGCGACATACCAGCAACACGAAAACTTTGCGGATTCCTCGGACATACTGCAAAACTAGGCTGCTCTAAATGCACAAAGATTTTTTCGGGGGATTTTGGAGCAAGAAACTACTCTGGATTTGATACAGAAAACTGGATAGCAAGGGACGTACAAGAACATAGAAGGAATATGTTACAAATTCAGGCGGCAAGAACCAAGATCGAGAGGAGAGACTTGAAAGTATATATGGAATACGTTACTCTCCATTGTGCGATCTCGATTATTTTGACCCAATACGAATGTTAACCATAGATCCCATGCACAATTTTTATCAAGGTACAGCTAAAATGATGATCAAAGTATGGTTAGAATTAGATATTATAAATGCTGAGAAGCTGAGGAAAATACAGGAGAAAGTTAATTCTGTTGACACAGCCAGCAACATTGGGGCCATTCCAAAAAAATTGCCTCGTCATTTGGTGGTTTTACCGCAGACCAGTGGAAAAATTGGATGAATATTTTCTATATTTGCTCTTGTCAACGTAATTCTTACCAGACATATTGATATTTGGAGACATTTCGTACTGGCAAGTAAATTGATTTCAACAAAGATCATCAATGAAGCTGATATTAGAAAATTTCAATCTTTAATCAAGAAATTTTGTACTGAATTCGAAAAGAATATGGAGAAGAAAGAGTGACACCTAGTATGCACCTTCATTGTCATGTAGCTGACTGTATCCGTGATTATGGTCCTGTCTATTCATTTTGGCTGTTCAGTTTCGAGAGGTATAATGGCCATCTAGGTTCTCTTCCGAACAACAACAGGTCTATAGAATTGCAGATAATGCGGAGGTTCAACAGAGATGCATTCGTCAATTCAACTGAAATGCCTTTATTATATAAAGATACATTACGTAAACATTTGTAATTCGTAGTCAAGACAGTACTTGAAGAAGCTATTCGAGTAATGACATTTTACATATAATATACTTGAGTAAAAGAAGTGCTCGGATTGAAAATCAACATTGGACTAATATATCAGCATTCCATTACACCAAAGCTGTGGTTGCTGTACTTTCAGATGAGGAACAGGGTGTTTTGAAAGACATGTACAGAACAATTTTACCCAGAGCTACAAAATGCTTCAGTTCCATCGTCATGCAGGCGTTGTTCTGTTGTATCCTTGAGTGGTGAGGTATTTGGGTCAGAAAAATCAAGACATAAGCGTTCATCATATGTTATGGCTTACTGGAATAAACCAGGTGGAAACATTCTAAATGAAGTCGGAGAGGGAGAGCTAACGCCAGGAATCATTGAGAAGTTCATTGTTCACAATTTGATAGTCGGCGACGAGAATAATATTCATTTGCTCGCCAAAATACGATGGATGATACCTGATGCAAACCGTCTTAGGCACTACTGTGGAGAACCTGTCGAGGTTTGGAGTTCCAACATGCATGAAACAAATGGGCCATCTGCTTACATGCCTGTCCAGAGAATTTTCTGTAGATACGTACGGGCAAATGGGAATATTTCAGGCAAACCTGTGGCTTTTGTGTGTCCTTTGAATCGGGGTATGAATGTTTAATCCAAAACAATTTTGTTTTTGTGTTATGTACAAAGTAAACATAGATCGTCAGAGGAATCTTTACTTCTACGTACATGAGCTCATGTTTATTTTAAGGCTTATTTTTGAACGAATAGATACTTAGTTTTAAAGGTCTGTTTTCTGCATTTACATGTAAGATCTGGGGTTTGCAAATTTTGAAATACATGTTTTGTTGTGTGTATTTCCCGAATGAAATGACGTCCTACATATAGTTAAAAGGTTAAGTCATGTTGTATCAATTATTTTATTCCATGGCAATTGTTACAAAGCTAACTTGTTTCTTCCAGTCTGAAATTATAGTTGTGTCACAGTCATACATATTTATAATAAGGATGCCTAACTAAAGTGTGTTGTTTTAGTTACACTAGTGCAGTTATTGCAAACAGTTAAAATCCAGGAGATGTTTCTTACGTTGTGACTAATAAGCGGCCAATTGTAAGATACATAGATGTAAGCCATTTAATATCAGAAATTAAAATGAAATAAATGACTTTTATAAAGATTTATATAAAAGTAAAATAGAAACAAATGACGAATGTAGCAAACGTTTTCTGTATAAAAATTAAAACCTTCACTTGAAGCAAATTTTACTCATTGTTCAATGATTTTTTATCAGGAATGTATTTACTAAACCTTGTATAAGTGACCATGGTCTTGAAATAGAAAATGGTCGTTACATTAAAATCCTCGAGAACAAAGACTGTGTAAAACCTGCAAAGTCATCGGAGATGAATTTCATTTTATTTTTAATTGCAAGGTAAAAGAATATATCAGACCATGGAAGTATTATATTGACAGGAACTCCAACAAGCGGACTTCTAACGTTTATAGTGCGATGCCGCAAAATCGTTAAGTATCTGTTAATTAACTCGACATGTCATATGGATGCATGGGTTCCGATAAAATTTTTTGAACCTCGTGATTGATCGTAATTACGGAACATACCGAAATAACCGGATGTATACTTAATTGTCAAGGGGAAATGACATTTACCGACCATGTCACTAAATGACAAATATGTCAGTTTTTACGAGTTTTGCTGCGTAAAAACAATAAAAAGAAAGAAACGAAATCCCCGCGACTGTTTTCACAAAAAAAAAAAAAAAAACAAAAAAAAAAAAAAAAAAAAAAAACTGAAGAGTAACGTACACGTATAAAACAATAAACATTTCAGTTAAGTTACAATCATCTTACACACTACACGCGCATCACATTGTTTTCCGCAAACACCCGACTTTAGGTACATGTAATTTTTAATATCGGATATTTCCCGATTTCCAAGTTCCAATGAATAAAACATGTTAAACAAAACTAAAAATAAGCTTGCCCTCTTTCCGAATGCAGTTAATTTTCTTATGTCATTCTGTTAAATATGGACCGATTTTTTAGATCTTTTCAGTTTTTGCCTTCATTTATTGAACGGAAACAGGTGTCGTTATTCATGTGGCGATTCACATATAACCACGGGAGTTTCCGTGTTTATTTGCATTGGTAGGTAGATAAGGCACTCGATACCAAATCACGTGAGAAGACCCGCTTCAGTTAACAGAACAGGCAAAGGCGGCATCGCAGATACCCACAAAGGAGTTATCACGTACTTGACAAACTGAGTCGGAACCTTTTATTTTCTTAAAGAAATCAGTGGGATGGGAATGTGCTAATTTTTCGTTGGAGTTCCTGTCAATATAATACTTCCATGATCAGACAAAATCAAAATAATGATATACAACTAGATGATGACAATTTCATTCATTTCCCTGATGAACAAAAATGTTTTATATATATTAAACCCCGCATTAGAAGTATTGGCTTTTTTTTGAAGGTCGTTAGAACTGAGGGCGGAGGTCTCATTGTAACATGGCTATTTAATATTGTAAATTTATCACTTTTGTTTTATTTTTTTATTTATTATTTGTTTAAACTTGTATTGCCACAAGGACTGTGAATGTTTAATGACAATAACATTGTATTGATATAAATAATATTAATGTTTATGAAGTTAAGAAATACGTTTTAAGTTTTAAGTGTGTATTTTAATTTTTGCAGTATTGAAGACAGAATCTCAGCCTTCTGGTTAAAACCATCCCTATAGAGCTTAATGAGAATAAGATAATCAAGCAAGGGTACGCTTGGGACATACATTCTAGAAGATAAATAGAAGATTGAGTAAAGGTAGAAAATCCCAGCTGATCTTAAATCATATCGGTGTACCAGATGGTCAATGATTCTACTACATGCCTTGTTTATTTAAAACAGCGTAACAATTTGTATAAAGACTACAAAGGAAACTGTTAATCTCTGTAGTCTATTGATGTTTAAAACTGTGAACATTCCCAGGCTAAAATGAGCTTTGTGGTACCAAGGAGGTTATAATAACCTCCTTGGTGGTACTGTGAATGATTGTTTTTGTGGATCATAGAATCGTTTGTCTAAGACATATTCATGGTTCACTTGTTTTATTTTTTTTTTAAACGTGTTGAACAATATATTGGTAAATTAAGGTTTTAAACACAAATAATAGCTAATAAAATCACTTTAATAATTTATCATTTTAAACAATTATCTTTCAATAGAGACTAAATACTAGTAAATGAGATAAAAGCGTCAAATGATAGATTTCGAATCAGTGATGATTCCAATATTTGGTCATGTTTGTGATATTGTAATCGTCATCGAAACTGCTCGAATCCCGCCATCATATACCTTGCGCAAAATGCGCCTCTGGAGAAGAATTTCCTTTATTTAATGGAAAAAATGTACATTTAAAAAAATGCAGTCTCACTGTTTCACCACTCTTTAGCTATCCATATTTTGTCATTTATAGCCGCCTGGAAATTTTGGTTTTAAACATTTTTATAGACGGAGGTAGATATAGTGTTTGATATATTTTGTACACACCTGTCAATTATTTCGGTTATTTTCCGTCGTTTTGTTTCTGTTTTCCTCATGTTTACCCCACATCTCCTTTTATTCACACGCACATACACACGTATAAGAAATTTAATAAAAGATAATAAGATTTTTTATCGTTTCTGTTAAATTTATTTACGATTTTTATAGAAATTAGTGACGATTTGGATAAATTGACATATTGTGTAGACACCTACATGTATCTATTGTTGCAATACTAGATGTCCTTAGTTCGCCTACAGTTTTAGTTCCGTTTTGGTGTTCTTTTAAATCGGTGTATCAAAAATCATAACTTATAAGGTTAATGAGTAGAGATTAATTGCCCTTTTCCCTCTATAATGTGCTCAGTATTAGAATGTATCATGTAGTCAGGGAACTGCTATTTTGCATGTTGCGTGTTGCGTGTTGCATGTTGCGTGTTGCATGTTGCATGTTGCATGTTGCGTGTTGCATGTTGTATGTTGACTTAAAGGATAAAGTTAAATGACATGTTTTGTACATAAAGGAAGCCTTATAGACTTTTCTTTCTGTTTTGTTTGTTGTTGTTTGATTGCTGTTTCAATGACGTCAATCAAAATTATATTACAATACCTTCATTATATGATAGATGAATGGTGGTTTGATTTTTAAGGGTGGTTAATTAATCATCATGAGAACAAATTTATGTTTTTTATGTTTTTACCAGTGTCTGTAAATTTAACTTTTTTATGTTGAATTGACAGAATCTGAAAAATAAAGGCTAAAAATTTTCGATATTCATTTGTTAAATTTACTTGAGGTTCAGTGTTTAGGTTTATGTTATAACTGAATGTATGAGTCAAATTTATTCTGCACTATATTATGCTTGTAGATAAATGGACCAAACATGAAACTATCTGTTGACATAGTGTATCCTTCAATTCATTTGAAATTTATAATTAACCTACCAACAAAAGTCATCAAAACTTGGATTCTGGAGACTGATAGTCTTAATTAGATGATATGGGATAATTTGATAGAATTTTATGACCTGTTAATTATTTTCAATGACAGAGATTTTCTCTCAACATAGAGATTTTTATATTCGGCTAAAATAAATAAACAATTTATCAAGCTAAAGGTAAAATGATCTCTTATAGTGACCCCATAAAACAATTAAAACAATTAAAATTAAGGAATGCCCATGTGAAACGGTTTATTTAAAAGAAGAAGAGTGAAAGGAAGAAGAAAAGGGTAAGTTTTAATTAACCTGTTAGATTTTTCATGTTTTTCATTATTACAAACAAATGTAGCTAATTAGAGATAATTTTTGAAATAATCAAATATTTTATTGGATAGAGCAAATATAATACAATGCTTCATCCAAGTGTGCAATATATATAATTTGACAAATAGAACAGAACAGAGGTCATAAGGAGCATTCGTGAAAACGAAAAAATAGTTGATTAGCATATATCATATGAATACACAATTACCATGCCAACTACACCGGCAACACTATTAAAAAATGCCCTAGACTATAAAAATAAAGATTAAATAATTCTAAATAATTTTTATTTTCATGCATTTTATCATTTTGTTATATATATGAATAATTCATTTTACCTTTTTAATACAGTCACTATCTATTTATTTAATATTTTTTATTTATTCTTCATTTTATCTTTATCTATTATCCTTTTATATTTATTCCATTTTGTTTTAAAACAAATAATTTAAAATACCTTCTGGAAAAATAAATTATTAAATGCCCATACCGGCGCGGGAGAAATCCGTTTGCGCCAAAATGCGTCCTTTGCGCCACAACTTTTATTTTCCAATGCTACGTTTTAGTTGATATGGGATAATTTGATAGAATTTTATGACCTGTTTTAAAATTACATAGTATCATTTGCGCCAAATACAAAGCATACGATTGCGCCAATTGAAAGAAAATGATTTTCCTCCACCTTTTTCCGGGCTTGGGACCGGCAGTTTACACGGCAAATGTTTCCTTATTGAAACATGTCTACTTCTTACTGCTGCTGCATGAGTACTCCGCTCCGCAATTAAATGTATGTAGTCTCGGATGTAGTAGATTGAAGCTTCACTATATTGTCAAAAAACAAACATTGAAGGATGGGATGCATAAAACAGTTCATTGTAATTCTTGTGGAATGCATCTGCTCCATTATTGGTGCGTCTTGCGGAAGAAGGGGTTCTTTTCAGATGTTTCGCTTCATGGTGAAATAGCTCCGAACATATAATACTTTATAAGCCAAAATAAGAATAAATACATATTTATTATAAGTTATTTATTTTTACTGTGCGTATTGCTGTGTGTTTGTTTTTTCTACATTAGCTAGAGGTATAGGGGAGGATTTAGATCTCAAAAACATGTTTAACACCGCCGCATTTTGCGCCTGTCCCAAGTAAGGAGCCTCTGGCCTTTGTTAGTCTTGTATGATTTTTAGTTTTAGTTCATTTATATGTTTTGGAGTTTAGTATGACGTCCATCATCAGTGAACTAGTACACATTTTGTTCAGGGGCCAGCTGAAGCACGCATCCGGGTGCGGGATTTTCTCGCTGTATTGAAGAACCATTGATGGCCTTCGGCTGTTTTCTGCTCTTTGGTCGAGTTGTTGTCTCTTTGACCCATTTCCCATTTCCATTCTCAATTTTAATCATTAATGTGTATGATACATGTAAATATGTGTAAAGGTTAATTGGCGCAAATGAGTTCCGAATATTGGCGCAATTGATACATTTGAAGAAAAGAAATTGGCGCAAATGATACCCTGAAAAATTGTAATTGGCGCAAAAGGACTCCTGCCACAGGCGCAATCCAGGACAGATCATGAAAGGGCTTTAAAGCCAGTCAAGGTTATTTCAGATATAGAGATAATTTAGTAAAATAAAGAATTACTATACATAATGTAAAAAAATTGAATTGTGTTTAACAATTAGGCTTAAATTTTCCTGCCTAGTATTGATTTAAAATGATGTATAGGAGTTCATAAATAAAAAGTCACATACATGCAGTCAGGTTTGAGAGTGTCAATCATTGCCATTATAAAGGTAAAGTATCATGTCCTAAGTGGGTTGTAAAGCCCTTGTTATAATACTTTCAGGTTTTATTAGGTGTCTGTATACAAGTATTAGTTAGTAGAAAATAAAGGTATGGAGTAAGTGTACATGGAACAAAATCGCACAAAATACATAGAAAAATCCAAAATTATCAATGAACAGGGCTGTTATTAGTCCCCTAACAACGAAGTTGAAGGGGACTTTAGGTTTGCACTCTGTCCATCCGTCTGTCTGTCCGTCCGTCTGTCCGTCCGTCCGTCCGTCAAACTGTCCGTCCGGCAAATTAGCTTTCCACACTTTTTTGTCATGCTTGAAGATATTGGTTTGATATTTGGTATATAGTTCTAATTTTGTTCCTGTCTGATGATTTTTTGCAGAGTTATGGCCCTTGGACTTAGAAAAATCACATAAGTAATCTGTTTTCTGCACTTTTTTCGTCATGCTTGAAGGTTTGCCATATAGTTTAACCATGACAAGTTATAGATCAAGTTTGATTTTTGTTCCGGTCTGATGATTTTTGCAGAGTTATGGTCCTTGGACTTCATGCAATTCATGCAAGAAATAAATTTCCCACTATTTTTTCACATACTTAAAGATTTTGATTTGATATTTGGTTTATAGTTTTACAATTACAAGTTACAGATCAAGTTTAAATTTTGTTCTGATTTGATGATATTTTGCAGAGTTATATGATCCTTAGACCTAGAAAAATTAATCAATTTTCTGCATTTTTTTGTATGCCCCGCCTACGATAGTAGTAGGGGCATTATGTTTTCTGGTCTGTGCGTCCGTTCGTTCGTTCGTCCGTCTGTCCCATCTAAAGTTTTTGGTCAAGGTAGTTTATGATGATGCTATAGTTGCATCAACTTGTAACTTGAATACATATTCATTATGATTGGGACTTTCTAATAAGTATAATGGAAAATTTGGGTTTTGGTCCAAATTTAACGGTTGAAAATGGGATTGTGTGAAACAGCTTTTTCCAGGTTAAAGTTTTTGGTCGAGTTAGTTTATGATGAAGTTATAGTTGCATCATCTTGTAACTATGCATACATAGTCATTATGATTGGAAAATTTTACGGTCACTTGGCGTCCGTCTTTGTCCGTCCGTTAACTTTACAAAATCTTCTCTAAAACTACTTGGCCAAATTAAACCAAACTTGGCTTGAATCATCCTTAGGGTATCTAGTTTAAAAAATATATCCGATGACCCAGCCCACAAACCAAGATGGCCGCCATGGCTTAAATGTTTACAAACTAGGATGTTGCCCTCAATTTCATTTGACAAAGAGAATAAAAATGCGAGCAGGGCATGGTGTCTTTTGGACACACATTCTTGTTAGTCATGCTTGACTACCGTTATATTGATTTGATATTTGGTATCAATAGCTTTAACATGACAATTTACACATCAAGTTCGAATTTTATTTTCAGGAACAATTAATTTTAACTGCATGGTAGGGGACTATGTTTTGCCATGCAATACTCTCAGAATGTTGGATACTATCCATGCTGGTCTGTGTCCACACTTGTTCCTAGCTGTTCTTCATCTTGACAGTTGCTGGGGTCTTCAACAATGAATGAATCATTCATATTCTTGTTCTTCATCTTGACAGTTTCTGGGGTCTTCAACAATGAATGAATCATTCATATTCTTGTTTTCATCTTGACAGTTGCTGGGGTCTTCAACAATGAATGAATCATTCATATTCTTGTTCTTCATCTTGACAGTTGCTGGGGTCTTCAACAATGAATGAATCATTCATATTCTACAACAAGGTCAAGACGGCCCCTAGCGTCGACTGAAGTGGTACTATTGATAAACATTAACACCACTGCACCTTCTTGCTCCCAACCCATCGCGGAGTGCCAACCTGGGCGAAGCTTTTATACGACGGTATATATTTTCCTATGGCAAATACAATTTGAAGCTTAAAACTTGATCAAACTCGTACAATTTATCAGAGTTGGTCAAAATCATTATTTAAAAATGAAAATGTGGTTGCCTGCCAATGCAACAGTATGGGTGTCATGAAGAAAATAGAAAAATATAACAGAGTTCTGATGTTCCCCGCGTTATACATGTATATTTCATCTGTCAAAAGTTATGTAGTCCAAGGGGCATAACTCTTTTAAAAAAGGTTATTGGCAATCATTTTACACCTATAGTATAAATTTTATGTTTTTATAAAATTCTGGCATGAATTGTACCCATGACAGCGCTAACGAGGCCATTTTCCATAAGTTTAATATTTCCAAGGGCATAACTCTTTTTAAAAAGTCAATCGGCACCTATTTTAGAACTTTTCGAGATATTGCTAATATAAAACTATAGTATAAGTTTTATAAAAATCTGGCAAGAATTGTACCCGTGAGAGCGCTAACGAGCATGACTTTTTTCAAAAAGTCGGTCGGCACCCATTTTAGAACTTGTCCGAGATATTACTTAATATATTAACCTATATTTTAAGTTTTTTTATAAAATTCTAGCATGAATTGTACCCGTAAGAGTGCTAACCAGGCCATTTTCCATAAATTTAATATTTCCAAGGGCATAACTCTTTTAAAAAGTCGATCGGCACCCATTTTAGAACTTGTCCGAGATATTGCTGATATTAACCTATAGTATAAGTTTAATAAAAATCTGGCAAGAATTATACCCGTGAGAGCGCTAACAAGCTCAAACAGACGGGCGGACGGACGCCCGGTATTTCTATGTCCCAAAGGGGTAAATGAAAGTAATGCCTTTTTTTCTAACAAAAAACATGTGTATAAAAAAAAGTTGTATCCAAAATTGTTTCCTTTTGTAATCAATCCCAAATTATGATATTTTTATTATCAACCCAAAAAGACTTTTTGGCACAGTTGATTCATATCCAGCTCATTGATATTTTTACTCATGTAATCTGTTTTATGACTCCTAATTAAGTTTTCTATCTTTTCAGAAACAATTTGCAGTTGTCTGACAAACAAATTCATTGAAATATCCAAATTTACAAGAAAGCAAACAGTAATGGCATCAGAAATGTAAGAATTTATTTTTACTAAGGTGTTTAGATATCTGTGAATGTTTATCTGACTTTTCAAGTGTCAATTGATTTGATGGCCCGCCACTAAGTGATGGGGCAATATAGTTTTACCATTTTCTGTCAGTCTGTCAATATTTTATTCCTTTACGTTTTACCCACTTCTAAAATGTTTTTGGTATGTAAGTCGTCTTTGATAAGTTACAGATCAATTTAACGTTTCAATCTGCTTTGCTGATTTTTGCCAAATTACATTCTTTAAACTTTGAATATTTCTCTAAAATAACAGGTATATACAGACTTTCTCTAAAAGCCTTTAGATATAAAGCTGATTTTTGTTATGCGAGTCTACTTTGATGAGTTACAGATTGAGTTTCTGTATCGTACCGATCTGCTAACTTTACAAAAATAAAGGGCTCTGGACAAAATTTACTTCCATTTCAAAATCATATAAATTTTCTAAACACCTTCAGATAAACAGTTGATTTTGGTATATAAGTCTACCATAATGAGTTACAGGCTGTCGTTTCAATCCTCTGCTGATTTTTGTCAAAATAATAGGCCTTGATTTTTCGGGCGGAGCCAATCATGTCGTGCCAACACAATACGTTTTTTACCCCAAATGGTCACTATCATTACTTGGCATCTGTTGTCCATCAACATCGGTCGGTCTGTCCGTCGTGTCTCCTTTAACTTTACAAAATCGTCTTCTCTGAAACTACTGGGCCAAATCAACCCAGACTATGTTTAAATTGGTCTACACCTTTGTTATGGTATCTAGGATCAAGGTATTTTAGTTTGCTCACCTGCAATTGCATGTGTTCATCTTGCATCAATGTTCCAAAAACGTTTAAAGGCATTTCCATCATTATACAGGCCCCGAGTGAAATAGATTTTGAAGAAGTGGACAGTAAAGTTTGCATTTTATACGACCGCAAAAAATTTGCGGTCGTATATTGGTATGACGTTGGCGTCGTCGTCGTCATCGTCCGGCGTCGTCGTCGTCGTCCGAAGACGCATTGGTTTTCGCACTCTAACTTTAGTTTAAGTGAATGGATCTCTATGAAATTTTACCATAAGGTTCAATATCACAAAAGGAAGGTTGGGATTGATTTTGGGGGTTATGGTACCAACAGTTAAGGAATTAGGGGCCAAAAAGGGGCCAAAAATAAGCATTTTTGTAACTTCCAGACATAACTTGTGTGTTAGTGTATGGATCTCTCTGACATTGTACCACAAGGTTCCATATCACAAAGGGAATGTTGGGATTGATTTTGGGGGTAATTGCCTCAAAATTTTAGGAATTAGGGGCCAAAAAAGGGGCAAAAACAAGCATTTTCTAGTTTCATGACAATAACTTGTGTGTAAGTGTATGGATCTTTCTGAAATTGTACTACAAGGTTCCATATCAAAGGAAAGCTGGAATTGAGTTTGGGGTAATTGCCTGAAACGTTAAGGAATTAGGGGCCAAAGGGGCCAAAATAAGCATTTTCTAGTTTCCAGACAATAACTTGTGTTCAAGTGTATGGATCTCTGAAATTGTACTGCAAGGTACCATACCTCAAAAGGAAGACTGGGATTGAGTTTGGGGTGATGAATCATAAGGGGTTCAAAAATTTGGGGGATTTTTTAACTTTTTCCTTTTTTTTCTTTAAAATTTTCCATTTTAAGTTGGTTATTTCTGATTTATATTTAAAAGCAAATAATATTGATATGGCAGGAGATACACACCAAACAGGATGTGTAAATTATTATATAATAAGTATTGTGCAATAGCAAGAAATTTTCAATTGCACAGTATTGCGCAATAGCAAGAAATCTTCAATTGCACAGTATTGCGCAATAGCAAGAAATATCCAATAGCACAATATTGCGCAATAGCAAGAAATTGTCAATTGTACAGTATTGCGCAATAGCAAGAAATATTCAATTGCACAGTATTGCGCAATTGCAAGAAATATTCAGTTGCACAGTATTGTGCAAAAGAAGATACTTTGTATAAATTGCTTATTTCTTGACCAATTTCAATGGGGTTTTATTCTTGAACTCTTGGGGTTCTTTAATATGCTGAATCTAACCATGTATTAAGTTTTTGGATTTTGGGCCCCGTTTTTAAATTGGTCCACATTGAGGTCCAAAGTTAAACTTTGTTTGATTTCATCAAAAATTGAATTATTGGGGTTCTTTGATATGCCGAATCTAACCGTGTATGTAGATTCTAAATTTTGGTCCTGTTTTCAAATTGGTCTACATTAAGGTCCAAAGGGTCCACTATTAAACTTAGTTTGATTTTAACAAAATTGAATTCTTAGGGTTCTTTGATATGCTGAATCTAAACATGTATTTAGATTTTTGATTATGGGCCCAGTTTTCAAGTTGGTCCAAATCGGGGTCCAAATTGAACTTTGTTTGATTTCAACAAAACTTGAATATATGGGGTTCTTTGGTATGCTGAATCTAACCATGTATTTAGATTTTGATGTTTGGGCCCCGTTATCAATTTTGTCCACATTGAGGTCAAAAGGGTCCAAAATTAAACTTTGTTTGATTTCATCAAAATTGAATTATTGGGGTTCTTTGATATGCCGAATCTAACCGTGTATTTAGATTCTTAATTTTTGGTCCCGTTTTCAAATTGGTCTACATTAAGGTCCAAAGGGTCCAAAATTAAACTTAGTTTGATTTTAACAAAATTGAATTCTTAGGGTTCTTTGATATGCTGAATCTAAACATGTATTTAGATTTTGATTATGGGCCCAGTTTTCAAGTTGGTCCAAATCGGGGTCCAAATTTAACTTTGTTTGATTTCAACAAAATTGAATACATGGGATTCTTTGATATGCTGAATCTAACCATGTATTTAGATTTTTGATTTTTGGGCCCCGTTATCAATTTTGTCCACATTGAGGTCAAAAGGGTCCAAAATTAAACTTTGTTTGATTTCATCAAAAAATTGAATTATTGGGGTTCTTTGATATGCCGAATCTAACCGTGTATTTAGATTCTTAATTTTTGGTCCTGTTTTCAAATTGGTCTACATTAAGGTCCAAAGGGTCCAAAATTAAACTTAGTTTGATTTTAACAAAATTGAATTCTTAGGGTTCTTTGATATGCTGAATCTAAACATGTATTTAGATTTTTGATTCTGGGCCCAGTTTTCAAGTTGGTCCAAGTCGGGGTCCAAATTAAACTTTGTTTGATTTCAACAAAATTGAATGCATGGGGTTCTTTGATATGCTGAATCTAACCATGTATTTAGATTTTTGATTTTTGGGCCCCGTTATCAATTTTGTCCACATTGAGGTCAAAAGGGTCCAAAATTAAACTTTGTTTGATTTCATTAAAAATTGAACTCTTGGGGTTCTTTGATATGCTGAATCTAACCATGTATTTAGATTTTGGATATTGGACCATAATAGGTGAATGTCCAATTTAAAATTTTTAAGTTCTTAGACCACATTCATTCTGTGTCAGAAACCTATGCTGTGTCAAATATTTAATCACAATCCAAATTCAGAGCTGTATCAAGCTTGAATGTTGTGTCCATACTTGCCCCAACTATTCAGGGTTCGACCTCTGCGGTCGTATCAAGCTGCGCCCTGCGGAGCATTTTATTTATTATAATAAGATTGAGGTATACTGTAATCAAGCAAAGTAAGATCTACAAATAAATCAACATGACCAAACTGTCAATTGACATCTTATTGGAGTTATTGTTCATTTACGTATTTTTGTGATATAACTATTAAAGTTAAACTAATTTTCACTTATAACCGGTTTTCTAACTCTTATCAGTGCATTTAACAATAATATATAGGTGTAAAACACAAAAACAATAATGAAAAGAATAAGAATATGTAATATTGAAAATCTTTAAGGTAATTTGATTTTGATATTATTTACTTTTTTTCAAAAGGTTATTAATGGATATGTATTTTTTCAGAGATGATGTTATTTTCATAAAGTTTTATGAAAATGGAAGTCTTTTGGATGGTTCTTACTTCAAAAGACAAACAAGAGCTACTGCCCTATTTGAGTTTATAGGACGACAAGATGTTTATTTAGAGGGACCAACTATATCATTATCGCCTGAATGTTCTCATAAAAAAATAGATGAAATCTTCAAAAAATGCATCTGATATAAGCCTTGATATAATTTCTGACACAGAAATTTCAAATAATGACACCAGAAGTAAAGATTTGGATAATGATTTAACAAGATTAACAAACATGTCTAATTGCCATCCTACCAAAAGTTGTCAACAAAGTAGACGAAATTCCTTGCAGTCAAATGAATCAAACGATGGAATTCATGCTCACGAAGAAGTTATAGTTATCACAGATTCACCAGAAAAATACTACAACAGTAATGCAGTGAGTAAAAGCCATGATATCAATTCTGACACAGATATTTCAAGTCCTAATGATGATTTACCAACTCTAGAATATAGATTTCGGCACCCTACCAAAAAGCATAAACAGAGTAGAAAATCTCCATCAATTGAGTCGAATAATGGAATGCCCACAAAAGAAGAAACCATTGTTATAACGGACTCGCCAGAAAAAGACAAGTATAAATGCATTTCAAGCTCATCTGATGATGAACCAGTGACGAAAAAGCCACGATACCAACCATACTCAGGATACAATTTAGATGATGAGACAGTAACTGATGTAGTAGATAAAGTACCATGGAATATCAATGGTAACTGCATTTTCAAAATAGAGTATAATAAAGCAGATGGCCAAAGAATGAAATGTTCAAAAGATGGGAGGCCATGGGAAAGATATAACAATTCTTACACTAAGAATTTCCAAAAGAAAAGAGGCACTCGTCTTCGCGCCAGATGTAAAGGTTCATACCAGTGCAATAACACTTGCTGCCCTTTCATGAAACAATACAATATGCCAAACAGTATGCACATTATAAAACACGATGATATTAGTCACTGTGAAGAGTGTAACAGCCGAATGACATTTATATCATGTCCTGCAGTAAAGGTATGGGAATTCCCTAAAACCTCACATCTTATGACAGTTTTTCATACTGGTATTCATACATGTTATCCAATTAAAAACCCAGATATTCCAAAATCCGATCTCGTCGATGCAATGCATTTGGCACCAAGCAGTAAACCAAGTGAGATTTCAAACCGACTTATGATGAGAAAAATACAACATTCTTCATCTAGAAAAGAGGTAGAAGACTTGGCAGAAAGTCTAACAGATACAAGAAAAGCACGAAATCTTAAGCAAAAAATCCTTAACTCTGAACCTCTTTCAATAAAATTAGCAAACCTACAGGAAAAGTGTTTGAATCAATACGAAGATCCATATCTATTATTTGAGTATCAAATAAAGGAGCAAAAAGGTGAAAAGTGGGTGATTACAAAGTCAACAATTGAAGACGAGGCAATCATTAGAAAGGTGATTGAGACTTCCCATCCAGAGAACTATCAAACATATATTTTCAAATCATCAAGAGAAAAGGTAAAAATCCTTCTACAAATGATGAATGAAGATCATTTCATTGGTGAGGAATGGGCTTTTATGGATTTCAAGGTAAATCGTGTCAATCTAAAAGGCAAACATTTAAAGACGTTTGGAATAAGCACGTATCATACTCTTCTAAAGAATGTTACTTGGTTAGTGCGGATGGATTGCGAGTTTGAAAATAAAAATACTGTTGATATGGCTTTATCTCTAGTTGATAAAATGGTTAGCTCTGAGAGTGGAAGTGGGCAGACCATTTTTAAACCTAAAGCAGGTTTCATGTTAGATGAAGGTGGTGGAATGCATTCATCTTTAAAAAACAAGTATGATGACAAATATTACAACACAAATGTTGTCACATGTCAATTTCACCTAAAACAGTGTGCAATACGTCATGCAAGTAGTGCATACATGGGTCAACAAGATAAAAATGACATGGTTCAACGTTTTAAAAAGAGAATAAACAGTTTGGTATATGCAGAAACTGCTAACAAATACAACAAAGCATTTTCAGACATGGAAGAATTTATTTTATGCTCAGGAAAAACGCATTTGACTAAATGGCTCAATTGGTGGGATAACAGACGAAATCATGTTATGGAAGCATTTCAACCTGTCTCTGCACCTTCAACAAATCTAGCTGAAGCATCCCATGCCTCAATGAAGCTATCTGGAGGGACTGGTTTGAATATTGTTCAGTCTGCCATATATGATATAAGTGAATGCTTTAAGTTTGAAAAGAGCATAGAAGGATACTGCCTTGAGTATGTCAAATCCGGAACTGGACCATCCAAAGCATTGAAAACATCTCGAATGGAGAAAAAGACTTTAAAAAATATTGATGAACTAATGACTGAATTAGATGGACTATACCACTCTGGAGAGCAAGGCCCAAGTAGAGTAACAATCGCATCATTTCAGCCAAATGAATTCTCCTCACATAGAGCAGACAAGGGAAAAGATCCTGACAAACGACCTGAGGGCCGAAAGAGAACAGTTAAAAGTACTAGTTTCAATAATTCTCTCGAAAAAGCATCAGAATTGGGTCAGTTCAAAATTGTTGACGTTGAGCAATATTCACCTACTGAAGCTTGTGTTACGGTAAAAACAAAAGATGGGGATTTCTACAATGTTAAGTTCAACCAAACAACGACATGTTCCTGTCCATACTCAAAATCGCAGGAAATTATAAGACAAAAGAAATATCCATGCAAACATAGATTATTTGTTCTCCTGGAAATTGGTTTTCTTCATGATGATACAGTTTTACTTCAGTATTCTTACAAATCACACGAAATACGACGGATCATTTCTAAACTTAGAAACCATACAGAAGTTTCCAAGGATAAATCTACAAATCTTTTACCTCATTCTAATTATGAATCTGCTAAAAGTAGTAAAGAATTGAAACTATCGATGGCTAAATATACAAAAGACAATTTATATGAAATTACATTTTTGAGTGGACTTATTTCCAAATGCTATGGTTGTGAAAAAACTTTTTCACCTGAAGACAAAAATCCACCTAATGACATTGTTATTCGTCATCTGGAAATCAGGCCAGGATACAACAGAGAGAAAAATGAATGGTTTGTGACAAAAGACAAAAAACAAACAAATGCCTACTATCATGCAAAGGCCCAATGTGTGAAAACAATTCATGGCGAATTCATACCCGATTTAGTTGTTTTACCACATTCAATAAAATTACAGCTTTCAGACGACCACAAAGAAAAACTCCAATCCTCTGGATTTATAATCTAGTGAAAACTGTGTAAAGATATATTTTGTATTATTTCATCTGTAATTATCATGGGCACCCTACATGTACATTAATTTTGCGCGAATTTGAATTATGTGTGACAATCATTACTTTTGCACGATAATTGGTAATAGGTTTGCTCGAATTAACCCCAGATTTAACTTGTGTTTTACCTGTTATTTAATCATGAGAATATCAACGTTAATGTCTTTGTAATATTGGTACATATCAGATCATTTACAATATCAGAAGTATTAAATTATTTATATAAACATTAAAAAACATTTTAAGAATGCAGTCTGGATTCAAACACAGCTTATATATATTTTCAAACATGTATGTTTGAACAAATGCTTTACTTTGAAAATAGTCTACTTTATATGATTCATATGTCCATTAGGTATCTCCTGCCATTTCCTTCTTTTTTGGTAGATATTCTAAGAAAAATTAGCAACGTTTAATAGTTATTTTTGGAAAATTCAAATTAGCTTACATACTTTAAGGATTTTAGTCTGAATGAAGGAAAACTGTATAAGAATAGTTATTTTATTAAGTTCACCCTGCAAAAAGCAAAAGAATACATATTTGTGTTTCTATGTTAACATTTATTTACAGCATTTTTATTGAATTATTTTGTTTATATCTTAAATTCCTTAATTTCTTTTTCAAAACTTGTATAAAAAGATTGATGTACTTTATACACGAATTGTCAAGGACCTCTTCCTAGGTACTCACAATTTGATACTGCTTTGTTTTAAATTTATAACTGTATTATACTTGTTGAGAGAGATGAGACTTAAATAAAATATTGAATTGAATTGATTCAAATTTCATATATACATATTTGTTATCTACAAGTTCGATCATATATACAAATACATGGTTAAAGAGAGACACATTCATTAGCATAGGCGTATCAAATGGGGATAGCTAATCAGAGGCGGATCAATTTTTCCGAAAGGAGGGCAGGCCTGCTTCATTTTTTTAATCTGTAAGTGTGGGGGTCCTTATCTTGGAAATCTGTTTAAAAATCAGGATTTTGGGGCCAAATTTGGTTCTGCCCCCTCCAACTTACAGTTAAAAAATGTAGCGGGCCTGTCCCACCTCCCACCTCCCACCCCCACCCCACCCCCTTTTCGAAAAGTCATCACTATACATACTCAACTTTTTTCACATTTTAACATTTAAAACTTTATTGTTAATTTTGACCAGGGCTTGGATACTTTCTAACATGCATCAATTTAAAAGTAGCATTTAATTCCAGATCACACAACTTGAGGAACAGGATATAAAAACAGAGAAGTCGTAAAATATAGGGCTAGTAATGAGAGATGATTAGAGTTGAAACACAACCATGACAGCTGCACCATACATTAAATTTAACGGTCAATGGGTCAGTCTGCTAAAGTACATGAAAACAATTAATTAGTAATCTCAACACTCCTGAAAATAGCAAATTATTGTCAGCAATTAAATACTGATTATAGATAAGATATAGTTTACAAACTTAAGCTCAATGACAGTATTTTAAACTTTAATTAAAAGACAGATATTGACAAAAGTGCAAACTCCATGATGTATGTCAAAGAAATAAGGTGAAAATACGATGACTGATAAGAAATTTTACAAAAAGTATATGTATATCCAAATTAAAAATTCTTCCAATTTTACAAAAATTGTAAAAGAAATAATTGAAAATCATGCAACATGCAACACGCAACACGCAACACGCAACATGCAACACGCAACACGCAACATGCAACACGCAACATGCATACTAGTCAATTTCATGTAGTCATGGAAATATGACATAAATACACAAAACAAAAGACTGTGTTTGTATCATTCATTTGTATAAAGTGGTTCATAAACTTATAAGTTGTACAAAATTCTGTTCAAATTATAATTTGTACACAACATAAGTACCTTACTTGTTTTAAAAATAATGCTAGTGCTGTTAACATATTTTTACAAATACTACAGTAGGTGAGGAATGTGCATTGTGGTGCATGCCTACTATGTGCATTTGCATAGAGTTTGGATGTTGTTTATATTATATTATGAGATATGTTTTAAAAGGTTTATTTGAATGAATATATCCTTTATTAGATAAACAGCTTACCATTAATGTAATGACCTATTATTAGTGGGTTGTCTAGTAATCATGTTTTTCTTCATTATTTGATTATGGATGTGAAGTTAGCGGCCGGTTCGTTATTCGTTATTCGATATTCAATATCCAACCGGCTGCTAGCAGTCGGTTCGATATTCAAATTTTCTGAATTTAATATAATAAAAATTTAAACATTCGATAACATTAAAAGCATGATAGTAATTAGTTAAAATTTGTAAAAATAAAGATATGTAGGAAATCTTTTTGTGACCAATTCAAGTTATCATAAATTCTCGTTGTCCTCAAATATAAACCCTTATGTAAATCGAATATTTCTCTTTATGAACTATAGATATCTATCAATATAATATCATCAAAGATGTACATTTAAAAGATGATAATGTATTTCACGAAACAAAAACAAACGGCCATTCTAGTAAGATTTATAAATAAAAATGAAATAGAAATAACTATGGAAAGCCAAAAAAAAAAGATATTTTCGATTGACTAAATAATTAACTATATACAGGAAAGAGGGCCAAAGGATCTCTCAGTCTTCATAATATTATCGATTAGTTAGTTAATATATAGATATAAATGACATCAAAAGGAATCTGGGTAAACTTTTCGTCTTCTATGTTTATGGAGGGCTCAAAGTGCCAGTTTGATATTCAAAATTTATAGTGAAAACCTACCGGAGACCGCTGAAAAAACAGTGAGACCCCCTGGTTTTTCAATATCCACACAATTTTACAATGTTGTAGACTTTGTATATATACAGATACTATCAAAAGGATTTTCTAGAAAAATGTCATCTTCGATATGTACGGAGGGCTTAAAGTGTCACTTTTCCAAAAATCGTCAAAAATTCAGGTGAAAGGGCACAGGGCGTTGGCTAGATCTTCCTGATCTCTCAATCGTCATAATCTTATACATTTAGTTAGTTAATATATAGATATAAATGACATCGAAAGGAATCTGTGTAAACTTTTCGTGTTCTATGTTTCTGGAGGGCTCAAATTGCCAGTTTGATATTCAAAATTTATAGTGAAAACCTACCGGAGACCGCTGAAAAAACAGGGAGACCCCCCTGGTTTTTCAATATCCACACAATTTTACAATCTTGTAGATTTTGTATATATACAGATGCTATCAAAAGGATTTCTTAGAAAAATGTCTTCTTCGATATGTACGGAGGGCTTAAAGTGTCACTTTTCCAAAAAAAAAAAAAATCGTCAAAAATTCAGGTGAAAGGGCATAGGGCGTTGGCTAGATCTTCCTGATCTCTCAATCTTCATAATATTATACATTTAGTTAGTTAACATATAGATATAAATGACATCAAAAAGAATCTGGTCAAACGTTTTGTCTTCTATGTTTATTGAGGGCTCAAATTGCCAGTTTGATATTCAAAATTTATAGTGAAAACCTACCGGTGACCGCTGAAAAAACAGGGAGACCCCCCTGGTTTTTCAATATCCGCACAATTTTACAATCTTCTAGACTTTGTATATATACAGATGCTATCAAAAGGATTTCCTAGAAAAATATCATCTTCCATATGTACGGAGGGCTTATAGTGTCACTTTTCCCCAAAAAAATCGTCAAAAATTCAGGTGAAAGGGCACAGGGCGTTGGCTAGATCTTCTTGATCTCTCAATCTTCATAATCTTATACATTTAGTTAGTAAATATATAGATATAAATGACATCAAAAGGAATCTGGGTAAACTTTTCGTCTTCTATGTTTATGGAGGGCTCAAAGTGCCAGTTTGATATTCAAAATTTATAGTGAAAACCTACCGGAGACCGCTGAAAAAAATAGTGAGACCCCCCTGGTTTTTCAATATCTACACAATTTTACAATGTTGTAGACTTTGTATATATACAGATGCTATCAAAAGGATTTCCTAGAAAAATGTCATCTTCGATATGTACGGAGGGCTTAAAGTGTCACTTTTAAAAAAAAAATCGTCAAAAATTCAGGTGAAAGGGCACAGGGCGTTGGCTAGATCTGCCTGATCTCTCAATCTTCATAATCTTATACACTCAATTAGTTAATATATAGATATAAATGACATCGAAAGGAATCTGGGTAAACTTTTCGTCTTCTATGTTTATGGAGGGCTCAAAGTGCCAGTTTGATATTCAAAATTTATAGTGAAAACCTACCGGAGACCGCTGAAAAAACAGGGAAAACAGGGAACCCCCTGCCCCGGGTTTTTCAATATCCACACAATTTTACAATCGTGTAGACTTTGTAAATATACAGATGCTACCAAAAGGATGTTTAGAAAAATGTCATCTTCGGTATGCATGGAGGGCTTAAAGTGTCACTTTTCCAAAAAAAAAACAAATCGTCAAAAATTCAGGTGAAAGGGCACAGGGCGTTGGCTAGATCTTCCTGATCTCTCAATCTTCATAATCTTATACATTTAATTAGTTAATATATAAATATAAATGACATCGAAAGGAATCTGGGTAAACTTTTCGTCTTCTATGTTTATGGAGGGCTTAAAGTGCCAGTTTGATATTCAAAATTTATAGTGAAAACCTACCGGAGACCGCTGAAAAACAGGAGACCCCTCTGGTTTTCAATATCTACACAATTTTACAATATTGTAGACTTTGTTTTATACAGATGCTATCAAAAGGATTTTCTAGAAAATGTCATCTTCGATATGTACGGAGGGCTTAAAATGTCACTTTTCCAAAAATCGTCAAAATTCAGGTGAAAGGGCACAGGGCGTTGGCTAGATCTTCCTGATCTCTCAATCGTCATAATCTTATACATTCAGTTAGTTAATATATAGATATAAATGACATCGAAAGGAATCTGGGTAAACTTTTCGTCTTCTATGTTTATGGAGGGCTCAAATTGCCAGTTTGATATTCAAAATTTATAGTGAAAACCTACCGGAGACCGCTGAAAAAACAGGGAAAACAGGGAACCCCCCGCCCCTGGTTTTTCAATATCCACACAATTTTACAATCTTGTAGACTTTGTAAATATACAGATGCTACCAAAAGGATGTTTAGAAAAATATCATCTTCGGTATGCATGGAGGGCTTAAAGTGTCACTTTTCCAAAAAAAAAATCGTCAAAAATTCAGGTGAAAGGGCACAGGGCGTTGGCTAGATCTTCCTGATCTCTCAATCTTCATAATCTTATACATTTAATTAGTTAATACATAGATATAAATGACATCGAAAGGAATCTGGGTAAACTTTTCGTCTTCTATGTTTATGGAGGGCTTAAAGTGCCAGTTTGATATTCAAAATTTATAGTGAAAACTACTGCAGACCGCTGAAAACAGGAGACCCCTGGTTTTCAATATCTACAATTTTACAATATTGTAGACTTTGTATATATACAGATGCTATCAAAAGGATTTCCTAGAAAAATGTCATCTTCGATATGTACGGAGGGCTTAAAATGTCACTTTTCAAAAAAATCGTCAAAAATTCAGGTGAAAGGGCACAGGGCGTTGGCTAGATCTTCCTGATCTCTCAATCGTCATAATCTTATACATTTAGTTAGTTAATATATAGATATAAATGACATCGAAAGGAATCTGGGTAAACTTTTCGTGTTCTATGTTTCTGGAGGGCTCAAATTGCCAGTTTGATATTCAAAATTTATAGTGAAAACCTACCGGAGACCGCTGAAAAAACAGGGAGACCCCCCTGGTTTTTCAATATCCACACAATTTTACGATCTTGTTGACTTTGTATATATACAGATGCTATCAAAAGGATTTCCTAGAAAAATGTCTTCTTCGATATGT
This sequence comes from Mytilus coruscus, assembly GCA_017311375.1. Taxonomy (NCBI): domain Eukaryota; kingdom Metazoa; phylum Mollusca; class Bivalvia; order Mytilida; family Mytilidae; genus Mytilus; species Mytilus coruscus. The sequence continues at coordinate 25,233 of JAASAO010000403.1, forward strand.
ACGGAGGGCTTAAAGTGTCACTTTTCCCCCCCCAAAAAAAAATCGTCAAAAATTCAGGTGAAAGGGCATAGGGCGTTGGCTAGATCTTCCTGATCTCTCAATCTTCATAATATTATACAGTTAGTTAGTTAACATATAGATATAAATGACATCAAAAGGAATCTGGTCAAACATTTTGTCTTCTGTGTTTATTGAGGGCTCAAATTGCCAGTTTGATATTCAAAATTTATAGTGAAAACCTACCGGTGACGGCTGAAAAAACAGGGAGACCCCCCTGGTTTTTCAATATTCGCACAATTTTACAATCTTGTAGACTTTGTATATATACAGATACTATCAAAAGGATTTCGTAGAAAAATATCATCTTCCATATGTACGGAGGGCTTAAAGTGTCACTTTTCCCAAAAAAATCGTCAAAAATTCAGGTGAAAGGGCACAGGGCGTTGGCTAGATCTTCCTGATGGCTCAAAATTCATAATATATTTCCATTATCAATTTTTTTACAGAGTTAGTCTTTAGTGCCGTGTGGAGACAGTAGAGTGTCAGGTTTATTCTCTTATAATATACTAGTTAACGGAGTGTGTGTCCGAGCAAGAACATCTCTATGTTCATTACTTTAGGAATATTTATTTTTCGTTATTATTTTTTTGTTTTCACTATTCAGCCCCATTCTACTATTAAGTCAGACGACAGGCGCTAGCCTAATATACCCTATCATTTGATTTTTGTCCTCAAGTTTTGTTGTTAACGTATTTTTGCCGGGTACGTAATGACGGATAGCGTTTGACGTCTTTAGCCGAACAGTTTTATCATTTATACTTTATTATATTCCTGTGTGCTGGTTCATATTCTGGACGCCATTCTTTGCTCCTTTCAATTGGTAAAACGGATAACAAAAAACAAATCATACCTCAAAAGCTAACCAAACCTTTAAACAGACTTATTCGGAAAGGATATAGTTACGATACTGTTGTCAGGTCATTAAGGATTGCATATTTTGGTATTAATATTGATTCACTCATAGGGTCTTTGCATCGGAAATAAGCACTATTATTCTAAAACCAGTTGTTGGCATGATACGGGTTATGTTCTTCTCATATATTTTATGATTGTATGATACTAAACCCCTAACGGGAGGGATTGTACTTGATTTTCATATGATGAAGACATAATCTTTCAATCAGTTTAATTGAGGTCTGGAGCTGGCATGTCAGTAACTGCTAGTAGTCCTTTTTTAATTTATGAATCATTGTCTTTTTGCTTAGTTTCTTTTGTTACCTATTCTGACATCGGACTCGGACTTCTTTTAAACTGAGTTTTACTGTGCGTATTGCTATGTGTTTCTTTATTCTACATTGGCTAGAGGTATAGGGGGAGGGTTGAGATCTCACAAAACATGTTTAACCCCGCTGCATTTTTGCGCCTGTCCCAAGTCAGGAGCCTCTGGCCTTTGTATTTTTGTATGTTTTTAATTTTAGTTCGTTTATATGTTTTGGAGTTTAGTGTGACGTCCATTTTCACTGAACTAGTACACAATTTTATTTAGGGGCCAGCTGAGGACCACCTCCGGGTGCGGGATTTTCTCGCTGCGTTGAAGACCCATTGGTGGCCTTCGGCTGTTGTCTGCTCTTTGGTCGGGTTGTTGTCTCTTTGACATATTCCCCATTTCCATTTCAATCCCATACAACAAAGTGCTAAACAGGTGGTAAAAGGATAACCCTCGGCCTGAATATCAGAAGTGTTAAGATATTTTACTCAGACAATATTTGCGTTATTGTTCTATCGTTACATTGTTGATCACTTTAGTTTATTTATATAATAGTTGATTTTGAAATGGCGAAAAGTAATCGCTTGTCAGCTTCCTCAACAGATAGTTGGGAAACAGATTGGACAAAATGTTGTTTGTGTCCAGAAGACACAACGTACCCTATGAAATCGTCAGATGAAGGATATAAAATGTTGGGCAAAATATCCCTTTTTTCATGAAGTAAATGCATTACCTATCCTCTAGATATTCGGCGACCAAACGACGGAGAGGAATAGAAAGCACAATGAAAAGAGAAATGCTAAGTACCATAATTTATCCAGAAAGTTTAACAATACAAATCTTGAGAGAGCTCAGAAACGACATATATCACCAATATCATCTGGAAGTTCGAGTGAATGTAAGTTCTAAACTTCTTAGAAGTACTCCTCGTTCGAAAGACCAACAATCAGATCCCGTTGAAAATGCGTACGGTTGCCTTTAATTGCCTACATCCACTTCATTTGAACTTTGGTGGATAATTGTCTCATTGGCAATCACACTACATCTCCTTATTTTTATATAAATGTTTCATTTGTGATAAAGAGTCGCCTTTATTCGCTTAAGAGAGACAATGACAATGAAACTGAACAAACAATTAGTGGAATGTGCAACAGTGCTACAGGATCGATAAACAGTTGTTGGTAAACTAAGTAGTGGTTATGTCATAGCCCAAGAAATGAAGTATCACCCGTCTTGTCTCGCAGCTGTATACCCCAGAGACAGAGTAAAGAAGAGTCAAACAGAGGCCGAAAGCAATTGTACTCAGTATGAAAATATGATGAAAGAAACTGCATTAGCTAAGCTGGTAACATACATATATCTTCGAAACTCAAAAACAATTCTGAAGGGTCATTGGTGTTTCGATTAGCAAACTGTCCAACCTATACGAAGAAAGATTGACAGAACTTGGTTCTTCTTCTGCACAGGTACATTCTACGCGCCTGAAGGACAAGCTTTTGCAGAAGATGCCAGAACTAGAAGCACACACAAAAGGCAGAGATGTCCTTTTGATGTTTGAAAAAGATATAGGACCAGCTATCGCGTTTGCTTGTGATTACATTGACACCATGCATATGGAAAAGACGGCCGAAATGATTCGCTGCCAGTAAGCTACTAAGAAGACATTATTTTCTGGATCTTTGGTCTCTGAAGATATCGATGACAGTTACCACCTCCTTTGTCACAGTTGGTGAAAATGATAGAGCATGGACCTGATATTAAATCGTAGTCCAACACTTCTACAAAGTCCGACTTAGCTCTGGCCCAACTATTAATGTTTAATTTCCATTCAAACACCCAGAAGGTTCCTGTCCAACACAGACATTCAGCTTATCGTGAGACACCATTTTGTGCGTAACTTGGACTATTACTCTTTGCAAAAACCAGGAAGAGACAGCTTATAGATACATTATTTCAACATGGGTAATGCATCTCGTATGATCGGGTACTGGAAATATCAACTCAACTAGGTGAAGCTGTAGTTGAACGTTATTTGAATGAGGGTGTGGTTTGTCCGCTTTAATTAAAGGGCAAAGTGTTTACCACAGCTGCAGTCGACAACATAGACCACAACCCAAGCTCAACACCATCGAAATCATCTTTTCATGGGACCGGAATCTCTATTTTTCAACATCCAATGAAAGAAAATGTTGGTTTTAGAAGGGATCAGATAATATTACCTACAAGTAAACCAAAATCTAAAAAGGCACCTGAACTCCCTGATGCTTACATGAATATGAAACCTGCATATCTTAAAACAAAACCAGAACCCCTTATTCTGCCCGAGGATGTAACTGGCATTCTAAACCATGACTATCTATTAATGAGTTTACAGAATGAGTATGAATGGTTAAATATGGCTAGGTTGTCGGGTGAAGATATAACATTAGACAATATTTAATGGTCATTATTTTATTCTTCAGAGAAGCGAGGACCGACTGTTGAAGTGAGTCTTACCTGCTTAATGCCATTATTTCAGGAACAGGCTCACTCAGTTGCTACCATTCGATGGATAAGGTCAGAGATGTTGTGTCAACAGTAAGACTCCAAAAGCTTGGTCGAGATTCCTTAGAGTGGACGAAAACAAGACGGAATTGTTTTATTTCCTTGCCGATAAAGTTTGCTCGATTCCATCTGACAAAATGATTTTTGTGACAAAATGAGAAGATGTTATGACATTGCAGCATTTTTATCGAATATCCTTACCCCCATTATTTCACTCGATTGTATGAACTTTTACCACCTTAACCTGAAGTGGTGATATATTTATATAATTCCTGTCTGTTTGAAATATTTTCAGGTCATTTTGTTGTATTTCAAATATTTTTCATCACCTATATCACGTTAAAAAAGGTGTGGATTTGTTTTCAATATCCGCTATTGAGCAAAATGATGTCAATTTTAAATTCAAGATGGCCGCCGCGAAAAAAAATCAAAAATATGTTGGCTACCCCTCTAATATGCTAAAGTACACCCTAAAGAACGTATGTACCAAATCCTATGCTTGTATCACCATTTGCATGATTTTGTCAAATTTCGGTACTAAGCCACCCCACTATTAATGCTGGTGTTGACATTGATGATTTGAATGTTTCAATTTTGATATATGCTGATGATATCGCACTTATCGCGCCAGACGAAAATAGTCTTCAAAGTATGCTAAACTTTTGGTGTATGAAATGGAGAATGACTTTAAATGAGACAAACACCAAATGATACATTTTCGTAACAAAAAGGCTCCGATATCAGATTTTAATTTTAAATGTGGTGATATGTCTATTAGCTTTGACAATGCGTACAGATATTTAGGATTACATATAAACGAATTTATGGAGCACAAATATACGATCCGAGAGATAACAAAATCTGCAAGCCGGGCACTTTCTGCAGTATACACTAAATTCTTAACATGTGGAGGGATGTCATTTGATGTTTATACAAAACTTTATAAAACTCTTTTTGAACCCGTGCTATCACATGGAGCCGGATTATGGGGACACAACAACTGGAGAAGTTCAAACGATTCAGAACAAGGCATGTAGACTCTTTATGGGATGTTCATCAAATGCTTCGAATATAGCGGTTTCAGGTGATATGGGTTTTAAAACAACGAACTCAACCGAACTTTTAGAAACGTACCGTCTATTTTTGAGAGTGCGATATACGTATGACTATAGAATTACTCACAAGGTCCATATGTGGGGTATGAATATTTCTCGATCGTAGGACAAGACATGTTATGAAATAGCACATAAACTTGGTATAAATGATATTATTGATAGTCAATATTCGAACAGACATAAAAGTTATGATATTGAAACAAAGTTATGTGAAATTGAAAAAAAAAAGAATGGGTTGAACAATTGTAGGAGTAGAAATGAACCAAATGGTAACAAGTTACGTACTTATAGACTGTATAAAATGAATTAGTAACAAGTTCATACCTAAAAATGATTATGATAGACAGTATCGACGTATTTTATCTAATTTTAGAAGTGGGTGTCTACCTTTAGCAATAGAGACAGGTCGTTACACCAAGCCAAAACTCTTCTTAATGACCGAAAATGTAAATATTGTACAGTTGATTGTGTAGAAGATGAAAAAATATTGTAATGAATTGTATTCAGATCTGCGATATGGTTTATTTTTGAAAGCAAGTGCAATTAACCCAAATTTTAATGATTTTGATCATGATGACAAATTCATTGTTCTTATGTCAGATGACTCTATACAACCCTTTTTAGCAAAATCTTTGTATTTTATGTTTAATCACAGAAAATATTGTGTATAGTATGTTCTTTTATTGTAAAAGCTTTATTTATTCATTTATTCATTGTTAATGAATGTTAGAATAAGTCTTCAATTAAAAGTGTCTCATAAGTCAGTTGTGGCTGGATACCGATATTTTAACTTCGATTTAAATCTTTATTTGTATTTTTTATACTTATATTATGATGCATGATATTGTTTTATATTGGCATGTGACACTATAATAAAATATTCTTTCTGTCTGTCTGTCATTAATGGTGATGTCATCGATTAATGTATTTGTATTTCATCGCTTATTTTTATACATAACTTGACAGGAAAATTCCTGTGTGCGATAAAGTTGTTATATGGTTCACTACTGATCCCCTATGGATCAACAGAGAGTTAGTAAAATCCATAGGATTTTTTTATATTGATGTTTACTACAGCTACATGTAACAAATAAGTGTCCTTATTTGAAACTGAAATATAAATATGTCTTTGAACCAATTTTATGCCAAATTTACTTTTGCATTCACATTTTATGGTAGATGTGACATATAATATTCTAATTTAAGGTATTCAGAAAACCAGAGCACTATTCTAGTAGATCATCTGTCACGCATTGATTGAAAATTTGCATATTAAAGATAATACATACACAATAAGAATGTATATGGTTAAACTGAAGTTATATTAAACGATATATATTTTGACGATTATTGTGAAAAATGAAAATTGTAGTTGAATTTTTTATTTTTTAATTAGTTTTATGTCAACTAAACCAATTCATTTTCTAGGATATTTCTTTTGTTTTTTTTTTTTTCTTTTTACATTAAGCCCTTTGTAATTGACTTGGCAGCGATTTGTTTAACCATTTTCTCACTTTATTTTCATACTATAAAAGAACAAGATGGCTTATATATTTAACTGTCTAATCACAAAAGAGTCGCGTAAATATATTGTTTGCCAAAATACTTGGTTGAACGTATTTTTTTTTTTCATTTTTTTTTCCAAAAAAATAGATTGAAAAGGAAACCCCTAAACTTTATCCAAACAATAACAAAATTTATTTTTTTTCACCTTCCAATGTTTTGCATGCTATAATTTGTTCTTTTTTTTTTAATGGTGCGAAGATCTTAGAACTGCAATAAGTATCTGATATTTTTAACAGGAAAAAAAAAAAAAACCTATACAAAATGGAATTTATGAATGTAAAAAAAAGAAGAAAAAAACATGTTTTAAGATGAGTTTACTTGGCCTTGGTTTTGCATTTACATTTGATGGTAGATGTGCCACTTAATATTCCTATTTAAGATATTCAGAAAACCAGAGCGCTATTTTAGTAGAACATTTGTCACGCATTGATGGACAATATTAGATTAATCTTAATTAACGATAGAACATGTATAATAAGAATGTATATGGTTAAAATGAAGTTATTTTAAATTAAATATTTATACATATATATCATTTATCGATATCTGAGTTTTAAGTCCTGTTGTCTTTAATTGACTGATCTCTGAACAAGCTGGTTACCTTTTCATTGGTTTAAAGAAAGTAGTAGCAAGGAGGCAGTCTCAAACTATAGCCGAAGAAACACAGTTAACACCATGACCAAAAGAAAAAAGTAGGACAAACAAACAACACGTCTTAAAACACTACACCAGAATGTACGTACACTGTCTAAAACCGGTGATAAATTTTGTAGACATTGAAAAACCCGGGGGTCTCACTTTTTTCAGCGGTCTCCGGTAGGTTTTCATTATAAATTTTGAATATCAAACTGGCACTTTGAGCCCTCCATAAACACAGAAGACGAAATGTTTACCCAAATGCCTTTTGATATCATTTATATCTATATATTAACTAACTAAATGTATAATATTATGAAGTTTGAGAGATCAGGAAGATCTAGCCAACGCTCTGTGCCCTTTCACCTGAATTTTTCACGATTTCTTTCTTTTTTTAAAGTGACACTTTAAACCCTCTGTACGTATCGAAAATGTCATTTTTCTGAGTAATCCTTTTGATATAATCTTCATATATACATAATTTATGATATCGTTGAATTTTATGGACATTAAAAGACCAGAGGGGTCTCATCGTCATTTAAGTGTACCCAAATTCCTTTTAGTCACGTTTGTATCTACCTATTAACTAAATGTCTGCATAATATTAGAAAGATTGAGAGATCAGGGGGCCCTCACCATTGCCCTGGGCCCTTTGTCCTAAAATTTTGACAATTTTTAGCTGAAAAGTGACAATCTAAGCCCTCCGTAGATATCGAAGATGACATTATTCTGGGAAATCCTTCTAATACAACCTTTATATATACACAGTCTATGATTTAGTTGAATTTTATGGACATTAAAAGACCAGGGGGGTCTCACCCTCATTTAAGCGGTCTCAGGTAGGTTTTCACTATATATTTTGAATATCCAACTGGCACTTTGGGCGCTCCGTAAACATAGAAGACAGGAAGTGTACCCAAATTCCTTTTAGTCACGTTTGTATCTACCTATTAACTAAATGTCTGCATAATATTAGAAAGATTGAGAGATCAGGGGCCTCACCATTGCCCTGTGCCCTTTGTCCTAAAATTTTGACAATTTTAGCTGAAAAGTGACAATCTAAGCCCTCCGTAGATATCGAAGATGACATTATTCTGGGAAATCCTTCTAATACAACCTTTATATATACACAGTCTATGATTTAGTTGAATTTTATGGACATTAAAAGACCAGGGGTCTCACCCTCATTTAAGCGGTCTCAGGTAGGTTTTCACTATATATTTTGAATATCCAACTGGCACTTTGGGCGCTCCGTAAACATAGAAGACAGGAAGTGTACCCAAATTCCTTTTAGTCACGTTTGTATCTACCTATTAACTAAATGTCTGCATAATATTAGAAAGATTGAGAGATCAGGGGGCCCTCACCATTGCCCTGGGCCCTTTGTCCTAAAATTTTGACAATTTTTAGCTGAAAAGTGACAATCTAAGCCCTCCGTAGATATCGAAGATGACATTATTCTGGGAAATCCTTCTAATACAACCTTTATATATACACAGTCTATGATTTAGTTGAATTTTATGGACATTAAAAGACCAGGGGGGTCTCACCCTCATTTAAGCGGTCTCAGGTAGGTTTTCACTATATATTTTGAATATCCAACTGGCACTTTGGGCGCTCCGTAAACATAGAAGACAGGAAGTGTACCCAAATTCCTTTTAGTCACGTTTGTATCTACCTATTAACTAAATGTCTGCATACTATTAGAAAGATTGAGAGATCAGGGGCCCTCACCATTGCCCTGTGCCCTTTGTCCTAAAATTTTGACAATTTTAGCTGAAAAGTGACAATCTAAGCCCTCCGTAGATATCGAAGATGACATTATTCTGGGAAATCCTTCTAATACAACCTTTATATATACACAGTCTATGATTTAGTTGAATTTTATGGACATTAAAAGACCAGGGGTCTCACCCTCATTTAAGCGGTCTCAGGTAGGTTTCACTATATATTTTGAATATCCAACTGGCACTTTGGGCGCTCCGTAAACATAGAAGACAGGAAGTGTACCCAAATTCCTTTTAGTCACGTTTGTATCTACCTATTAACTAAATGTCTGCATAATATTAGAAAGATTGAGAGATCAGGGGGCCCTCACCATTGCCCTGGGCCCTTTGTCCTAAAATTTTGACAATTTTAGCTGAAAAGTGACAATCTAAGCCCTCCGTAGATATCGAAGATGACATTATTCTGGGAAATCCTTCTAATACAACCTTTATATATACACAGTCTATGATTTAGTTGAATTTTATGGACATTAAAAGACCAGGGGGGTCTCACCCTCATTTAAGCGGTCTCAGGTAGGTTTTCACTATATATTTTGAATATCCAACTGGCACTTTGGGCGCTCCGTAAACATAGAAGACAGGAAGTGTACCCAAATTCCTTTTAGTCACGTTTGTATCTACCTATTAACTAAATGTCTGCATAATATTAGAAAGATTGAGAGATCAGGGGGCCCTCACCATTGCCCTGTGCCCTTTGTCCTAAAATTTTGACAATTTTAGCTGAAAAGTGACAATCTAAGCCCTCCGTAGATATCGAAGATGACATTATTCTGGGAAATCCTTCTAATACAACCTTTATATATACACAGTCTATGATTTAGTTGAATTTTATGGACATTAAAAGACCAGGGGTCTCACCCTCATTTAAGCGGTCTCAGGTAGGTTTTCACTATATATTTTGAATATCCAACTGGCACTTTGGGCGCTCCGTAAACATAGAAGACAGGAAGTGTACCCAAATTCCTTTTAGTCACGTTTGTATCTACCTATTAACTAAATGTCTGCATAATATTAGAAAGATTGAGAGATCAGGGGCCTCACCATTGCCCTGTGCCCTTTGTCCTAAAATTTTGACAATTTTAGCTGAAAAGTGACAATCTAAGCCCTCCGTAGATATCGAAGATGACATTATTCTGGGAAATCCTTCTAATACAACCTTTATATATACACAGTCTATGATTTAGTTGAATTTTATGGACATTAAAAGACCAGGGGGGTCTCACCCTCATTTAAGCGGTCTCAGGTAGGTTTTCACTATATATTTTGAATATCCAACTGGCACTTTGGGCGCTCCGTAAACATAGAAGACAGGAAGTGTACCCAAATTCCTTTTAGTCACGTTTGTATCTACCTATTAACTAAATGTCTGCATACTATTAGAAAGATTGAGAGATCAGGGGCCCTCACCATTGCCCTGTGCCCTTTGTCCTAAAATTTTGACAATTTTAGCTGAAAAGTGACAATCTAAGCCCTCCGTAGATATCGAAGATGACATTATTCTGGGAAATCCTTCTAATACAACCTTTATATATACACAGTCTATGATTTAGTTGAATTTTATGGACATTAAAAGACCAGGGGTCTCACCCTCATTTAAGCGGTCTCAGGTAGGTTTTCACTATATATTTTGAATATCCAACTGGCACTTTGGGCGCTCCGTAAACATAGAAGACAGGAAGTGTACCCAAATTCCTTTTAGTCACGTTTGTATCTACCTATTAACTAAATGTCTGCATAATATTAGAAAGATTGAGAGATCAGGGGCCCTCACCATTGCCCTGTGCCCTTTGTCCTAAAATTTTGACAATTTTAGCTGAAAAGTGACAATCTAAGCCCTCCGTAGATATCGAAGATGACATTATTCTGGGAAATCCTTCTAATACAACCTTTATATATACACAGTCTATGATTTAGTTGAATTTTATGGACATTAAAAGACCAGGGGGTCTCACCTCATTTAAGCGGTCTCAGGTAGGTTTTCACTATATATTTTGAATATCCAACTGGCACTTTGGGCGCTCCGTAAACATAGAAGACAGGAAGTGTACCCAAATTCCTTTTAGTCACGTTTGTATCTACCTATTAACTAAATGTCTGCATAATATTAGAAAGATTGAGAGATCAGGGGCCCTCACCATTGCCCTGTGCCCTTTGTCCTAAAATTTTGACAATTTTAGCTGAAAAGTGACAATCTAAGCCCTCCGTAGATATCGAAGATGACATTATTCTGGGAAATCCTTCTAATACAACCTTTATATATACACAGTCTATGATTTAGTTGAATTTTATGGACATTAAAAGACCAGGGGTCTCACCCTCATTTAAGCGGTCTCAGGTAGGTTTTCACTATATATTTTGAATATCCAACTGGCACTTTGGGCGCTCCGTAAACATAGAAGACAGGAAGTGTACCCAAATTCCTTTTAGTCACGTTTGTATCTACCTATTAACTAAATGTCTGCATAATATTAGAAAGATTGAGAGATCAGGGGCCCTCACCATTGCCCTGTGCCCTTTGTCCTAAAATTTTGACAATTTTAGCTGAAAAGTGACAATCTAAGCCCTCCGTAGATATCGAAGATGACATTATTCTGGGAAATCCTTCTAATACAACCTTTATATATACACAGTCTATGATTTAGTTGAATTTTATGGACATTAAAAGACCAGGGGTCTCACCCTCATTTAAGCGGTCTCAGGTAGGTTTTCACTATATATTTTGAATATCCAACTGGCACTTTGGGCGCTCCGTAAACATAGAAGACAGGAAGTGTACCCAAATTCCTTTTAGTCACGTTTGTATCTACCTATTAACTAAATGTCTGCATAATATTAGAAAGATTGAGAGATCAGGGGCCCTCACCATTGCCCTGTGCCCTTTGTCCTAAAATTTTGACAATTTTAGCTGAAAAGTGACAATCTAAGCCCTCCGTAGATATCGAAGATGACATTATTCTGGGAAATCCTTCTAATACAACCTTTATATATACACAGTCTATGATTTAGTTGAATTTTATGGACATTAAAAGACCAGGGGTCTCACCCTCATTTAAGCGGTCTCAGGTAGGTTTTCACTATATATTTTGAATATCCAACTGGCACTTTGGGCGCTCCGTAAACATAGAAGACAGGAAGTGTACCCAAATTCCTTTTAGTCACGTTTGTATCTACCTATTAACTAAATGTCTGCATAATATTAGAAAGATTGAGAGATCAGGGGGCCTCACCATTGCCCTGTGCCCTTTGTCCTAAAATTTTGACAATTTTAGCTGAAAAGTGACAATCTAAGCCCTCCGTAGATATCGAAGATGACATTATTCTGGGAAATCCTTCTAATACAACCTTTATATATACACAGTCTATGATTTAGTTGAATTTTATGGACATTAAAAGACCAGGGGTCTCACCCTCATTTAAGCGGTCTCAGGTAGGTTTTCACTATATATTTTGAATATCCAACTGGCACTTTGGGCGCTCCGTAAACATAGAAGACAGGAAGTGTACCCAAATTCCTTTTAGTCACGTTTGTATCTACCTATTAACTAAATGTCTGCATAATATTAGAAAGATTGAGAGATCAGGGGCCTCACCATTGCCCTGTGCCCTTTGTCCTAAAATTTTGACAATTTTAGCTGAAAAGTGACAATCTAAGCCCTCCGTAGATATCGAAGATGACATTATTCTGGGAAATCCTTCTAATACAACCTTTATATATACACAGTCTATGATTTAGTTGAATTTTATGGACATTAAAAGACCAGGGGGGTCTCACCCTCATTTAAGCGGTCTCAGGTAGGTTTTCACTATATATTTTGAATATCCAACTGGCACTTTGGGCGCTCCGTAAACATAGAAGACAGGAAGTGTACCCAAATTCCTTTTAGTCACGTTTGTATCTACCTATTAACTAAATGTCTGCATAATATTAGAAAGATTGAGAGATCAGGGGCCTCACCATTGCCCTGTGCCCTTTGTCCTAAAATTTTGACAATTTTAGCTGAAAAGTGACAATCTAAGCCCTCCGTAGATATCGAAGATGACATTATTCTGGGAAATCCTTCTAATACAACCTTTATATATACACAGTCTATGATTTAGTTGAATTTTATGGACATTAAAAGACCAGGGGGGTCTCACCCTCATTTAAGCGGTCTCAGGTAGGTTTCACTATATATTTTGAATATCCAACTGGCACTTTGGGCGCTCCGTAAACATAGAAGACAGGAAGTGTACCCAAATTCCTTTTAGTCACGTTTGTATCTACCTATTAACTAAATGTCTGCATAATATTAGAAAGATTGAGAGATCAGGGGGCCCTCACCATTGCCCTGGGCCCTTTGTCCTAAAATTTTGACAATTTTTAGCTGAAAAGTGACAATCTAAGCCCTCCGTAGATATCGAAGATGACATTATTCTGGGAAATCCTTCTAATACAACCTTTATATATACACAGTCTATGATTTAGTTGAATTTTATGGACATTAAAAGACCAGGGGGGTCTCACCCTCATTTAAGCGGTCTCAGGTAGGTTTTCACTATATATTTTGAATATCCAACTGGCACTTTGGGCGCTCCGTAAACATAGAAGACAGGAAGTGTACCCAAATTCCTTTTAGTCACGTTTGTATCTACCTATTAACTAAATGTCTGCATAATATTAGAAAGATTGAGAGATCAGGGGGCCCTCACCATTGCCCTGTGCCCTTTGTCCTAAAATTTTGACAATTTTAGCTGAAAAGTGACAATCTAAGCCCTCCGTAGATATCGAAGATGACATTATTCTGGGAAATCCTTCTAATACAACCTTTATATATACACAGTCTATGATTTAGTTGAATTTTATGGACATTAAAAGACCAGGGGGGTCTCACCCTCATTTAAGCGGTCTCAGGTAGGTTTTCACTATATATTTTGAATATCCAACTGGCACTTTGGGCGCTCCGTAAACATAGAAGACAGGAAGTGTACCCAAATTCCTTTTAGTCACGTTTGTATCTACCTATTAACTAAATGTCTGCATAATATTAGAAAGATTGAGAGATCAGGGGCTCTCACCATTGCCCTGTGCCCTTTGTCCTAAAATTTTGACATATTTTAGCTGAAAAGTGACAATCTAAGCCCTCCGTAGATATCGAAGATGACATTATTCTGGGAAATCCTTCTAATACAACCTTTATATATACACAGTCTATGATTTAGTTGAATTTTATGGACATTAAAAGACCAGGGGGGTCTCACCCTCATTTAAGCGGTCTCAGGTAGGTTTTCACTATATATTTTGAATATCCAACTGGCACTTTGGGCGCTCCGTAAACATAGAAGACAGGAAGTGTACCCAAATTCCTTTTAGTCACGTTTGTATCTACCTATTAACTAAATGTCTGCATAATATTAGAAAGATTGAGAGATCAGGGGGCCCTCACCATTGCCCTGTGCCCTTTGTCCTAAAATTTTGACAATTTTAGCTGAAAAGTGACAATCTAAGCCCTCCGTAGATATCGAAGATGACATTATTCTGGGAAATCCTTCTAATACAACCTTTATATATACACAGTCTATGATTTAGTTGAATTTTATGGACATTAAAAGACCAGGGGGGTCTCACCCTCATTTAAGCGGTCTCAGGTAGGTTTTCACTATATATTTTGAATATCCAACTGGCACTTTGGGCGCTCCGTAAACATAGAAGACAGGAAGTGTACCCAAATTCCTTTTAGTCACGTTTGTATCTACCTATTAACTAAATGTCTGCATAATATTAGAAAGATTGAGAGATCAGGGGGCCCTCACCATTGCCCTGGGCCCTTTGTCCTAAAATTTTGACAATTTTAGCTGAAAAGTGACAATCTAAGCCCTCCGTAGATATCGAAGATGACATTATTCTGGGAAATCCTTCTAATACAACCTTTATATATACACAGTCTATGATTTAGTTGAATTTTATGGACATTAAAAGACCAGGGGGGTCTCACCCTCATTTAAGCGGTCTCAGGTAGGTTTTCACTATATATTTTGAATATCCAACTGGCACTTTGGGCGCTCCGTAAACATAGAAGACAGGAAGTGTACCCAAATTCCTTTTAGTCACGTTTGTATCTACCTATTAACTAAATGTCTGCATAATATTAGAAAGATTGAGAGATCAGGGGCCTCACCATTGCCCTGTGCCCTTTGTCCTAAAATTTTGACAATTTTAGCTGAAAAGTGACAATCTAAGCCCTCCGTAGATATCGAAGATGACATTATTCTGGGAAATCCTTCTAATACAACCTTTATATATACACAGTCTATGATTTAGTTGAATTTTATGGACATTAAAAGACCAGGGGGGTCTCACCCTCATTTAAGCGGTCTCAGGTAGGTTTTCACTATATATTTTGAATATCCAACTGGCACTTTGGGCGCTCCGTAAACATAGAAGACAGGAAGTGTACCCAAATTCCTTTTAGTCACGTTTGTATCTACCTATTAACTAAATGTCTGCATAATATTAGAAAGATTGAGAGATCAGGGGGCCCTCACCATTGCCCTGTGCCCTTTGTCCTAAAATTTTGACAATTTTAGCTGAAAAGTGACAATCTAAGCCCTCCGTAGATATCGAAGATGACATTATTCTGGGAAATCCTTCTAATACAACCTTTATATATACACAGTCTATGATTTAGTTGAATTTTATGGACATTAAAAGACCAGGGGTCTCACCCTCATTTAAGCGGTCTCAGGTAGGTTTTCACTATATATTTTGAATATCCAACTGGCACTTTGGGCGCTCCGTAAACATAGAAGACAGGAAGTGTACCCAAATTCCTTTTAGTCACGTTTGTATCTACCTATTAACTAAATGTCTGCATAATATTAGAAAGATTGAGAGATCAGGGGCCCTCACCATTGCCCTGTGCCCTTTGTCCTAAAATTTTGACAATTTTAGCTGAAAAGTGACAATCTAAGCCCTCCGTAGATATCGAAGATGACATTATTCTGGGAAATCCTTCTAATACAACCTTTATATATACACAGTCTATGATTTAGTTGAATTTTATGGACATTAAAAGACCAGGGGTCTCACCCTCATTTAAGCGGTCTCAGGTAGGTTTTCACTATATATTTTGAATATCCAACTGGCACTTTGGGCGCTCCGTAAACATAGAAGACAGGAAGTGTACCCAAATTCCTTTTAGTCACGTTTGTATCTACCTATTAACTAAATGTCTGCATAATATTAGAAAGATTGAGAGATCAGGGGCCTCACCATTGCCCTGTGCCCTTTGTCCTAAAATTTTGACAATTTTAGCTGAAAAGTGACAATCTAAGCCCTCCGTAGATATCGAAGATGACATTATTCTGGGAAATCCTTCTAATACAACCTTTATATATACACAGTCTATGATTTAGTTGAATTTTATGGACATTAAAAGACCAGGGGGGTCTCACCCTCATTTAAGCGGTCTCAGGTAGGTTTTCACTATATATTTTGAATATCCAACTGGCACTTTGGGCGCTCCGTAAACATAGAAGACAGGAAGTGTACCCAAATTCCTTTTAGTCACGTTTGTATCTACCTATTAACTAAATGTCTGCATAATATTAGAAAGATTGAGAGATCAGGGGGCCCTCACCATTGCCCTGGGCCCTTTGTCCTAAAATTTTGACAATTTTAGCTGAAAAGTGACAATCTAAGCCCTCCGTAGATATCGAAGATGACATTATTCTGGGAAATCCTTCTAATACAACCTTTATATATACACAGTCTATGATTTAGTTGAATTTTATGGACATTAAAAGACCAGGGGGGTCTCACCCTCATTTAAGCGGTCTCAGGTAGGTTTTCACTATATATTTTGAATATCCAACTGGCACTTTGGGCGCTCCGTAAACATAGAAGACAGGAAGTGTACCCAAATTCCTTTTAGTCACGTTTGTATCTACCTATTAACTAAATGTCTGCATAATATTAGAAAGATTGAGAGATCAGGGGCCCTCACCATTGCCCTGTGCCCTTTGTCCTAAAATTTTGACAATTTTAGCTGAAAAGTGACAATCTAAGCCCTCCGTAGATATCGAAGATGACATTATTCTGGGAAATCCTTCTAATACAACCTTTATATATACACAGTCTATGATTTAGTTGAATTTTATGGACATTAAAAGACCAGGGGTCTCACCCTCATTTAAGCGGTCTCAGGTAGGTTTTCACTATATATTTTGAATATCCAACTGGCACTTTGGGCGCTCCGTAAACATAGAAGACAGGAAGTGTACCCAAATTCCTTTTAGTCACGTTTGTATCTACCTATTAACTAAATGTCTGCATAATATTAGAAAGATTGAGAGATCAGGGGGCCCTCACCATTGCCCTGTGCCCTTTGTCCTAAAATTTTGACAATTTTAGCTGAAAAGTGACAATCTAAGCCCTCCGTAGATATCGAAGATGACATTATTCTGGGAAATCCTTCTAATACAACCTTTATATATACACAGTCTATGATTTAGTTGAATTTTATGGACATTAAAAGACCAGGGGGGTCTCACCCTCATTTAAGCGGTCTCAGGTAGGTTTTCACTATATATTTTGAATATCCAACTGGCACTTTGGGCGCTCCGTAAACATAGAAGACAGGAAGTGTACCCAAATTCCTTTTAGTCACGTTTGTATCTACCTATTAACTAAATGTCTGCATAATATTAGAAAGATTGAGAGATCAGGGGCCTCACCATTGCCCTGTGCCCTTTGTCCTAAAATTTTGACAATTTTAGCTGAAAAGTGACAATCTAAGCCCTCCGTAGATATCGAAGATGACATTATTCTGGGAAATCCTTCTAATACAACCTTTATATATACACAGTCTATGATTTAGTTGAATTTTATGGACATTAAAAGACCAGGGGTCTCACCCTCATTTAAGCGGTCTCAGGTAGGTTTTCACTATATATTTTGAATATCCAACTGGCACTTTGGGCGCTCCGTAAACATAGAAGACAGGAAGTGTACCCAAATTCCTTTTAGTCACGTTTGTATCTACCTATTAACTAAATGTCTGCATAATATTAGAAAGATTGAGAGATCAGGGGCCTCACCATTGCCCTGTGCCCTTTGTCCTAAAATTTTGACAATTTTAGCTGAAAAGTGACAATCTAAGCCCTCCGTAGATATCGAAGATGACATTATTCTGGGAAATCCTTCTAATACAACCTTTATATATACACAGTCTATGATTTAGTTGAATTTTATGGACATTAAAAGACCAGGGGGGTCTCACCCTCATTTAAGCGGTCTCAGGTAGGTTTTCACTATATATTTTGAATATCCAACTGGCACTTTGGGCGCTCCGTAAACATAGAAGACAGGAAGTGTACCCAAATTCCTTTTAGTCACGTTTGTATCTACCTATTAACTAAATGTCTGCATAATATTAGAAAGATTGAGAGATCAGGGGCCTCACCATTGCCCTGTGCCCTTTGTCCTAAAATTTTGACAATTTTAGCTGAAAAGTGACAATCTAAGCCCTCCGTAGATATCGAAGATGACATTATTCTGGGAAATCCTTCTAATACAACCTTTATATATACACAGTCTATGATTTAGTTGAATTTTATGGACATTAAAAGACCAGGGGGGTCTCACCCTCATTTAAGCGGTCTCAGGTAGGTTTTCACTATATATTTTGAATATCCAACTGGCACTTTGGGCGCTCCGTAAACATAGAAGACAGGAAGTGTACCCAAATTCCTTTTAGTCACGTTTGTATCTACCTATTAACTAAATGTCTGCATAATATTAGAAAGATTGAGAGATCAGGGGCCTCACCATTGCCCTGTGCCCTTTGTCCTAAAATTTTGACAATTTTAGCTGAAAAGTGACAATCTAAGCCCTCCGTAGATATCGAAGATGACATTATTCTGGGAAATCCTTCTAATACAACCTTTATATATACACAGTCTATGATTTAGTTGAATTTTATGGACATTAAAAGACCAGGGGTCTCACCCTCATTTAAGCGGTCTCAGGTAGGTTTTCACTATATATTTTGAATATCCAACTGGCACTTTGGGCGCTCCGTAAACATAGAAGACAGGAAGTGTACCCAAATTCCTTTTAGTCACGTTTGTATCTACCTATTAACTAAATGTCTGCATAATATTAGAAAGATTGAGAGATCAGGGGCCCTCACCATTGCCCTGTGCCCTTTGTCCTAAAATTTTGACAATTTTAGCTGAAAAGTGACAATCTAAGCCCTCCGTAGATATCGAAGATGACATTATTCTGGGAAATCCTTCTAATACAACCTTTATATATACACAGTCTATGATTTAGTTGAATTTTATGGACATTAAAAGACCAGGGGGGTCTCACCCTCATTTAAGCGGTCTCAGGTAGGTTTTCACTATATATTTTGAATATCCAACTGGCACTTTGGGCGCTCCGTAAACATAGAAGACAGGAAGTGTACCCAAATTCCTTTTAGTCACGTTTGTATCTACCTATTAACTAAATGTCTGCATAATATTAGAAAGATTGAGAGATCAGGGGCTCTCACCATTGCCCTGTGCCCTTTGTCCTAAAATTTTGACAATTTTAGCTGAAAAGTGACAATCTAAGCCCTCCGTAGATATCGAAGATGACATTATTCTGGGAAATCCTTCTAATACAACCTTTATATATACACAGTCTATGATTTAGTTGAATTTTATGGACATTAAAAGACCAGGGGTCTCACCCTCATTTAAGCGGTCTCAGGTAGGTTTTCACTATATATTTTGAATATCCAACTGGCACTTTGGGCGCTCCGTAAACATAGAAGACAGGAAGTGTACCCAAATTCCTTTTAGTCACGTTTGTATCTACCTATTAACTAAATGTCTGCATAATATTAGAAAGATTGAGAGATCAGGGGCCTCACCATTGCCCTGTGCCCTTTGTCCTAAAATTTTGACAATTTTAGCTGAAAAGTGACAATCTAAGCCCTCCGTAGATATCGAAGATGACATTATTCTGGGAAATCCTTCTAATACAACCTTTATATATACACAGTCTATGATTTAGTTGAATTTTATGGACATTAAAAGACCAGGGGTCTCACCCTCATTTAAGCGGTCTCAGGTAGGTTTTCACTATATATTTTGAATATCCAACTGGCACTTTGGGCGCTCCGTAAACATAGAAGACAGGAAGTGTACCCAAATTCCTTTTAGTCACGTTTGTATCTACCTATTAACTAAATGTCTGCATAATATTAGAAAGATTGAGAGATCAGGGGCCCTCACCATTGCCCTGTGCCCTTTGTCCTAAAATTTTGACAATTTTAGCTGAAAAGTGACAATCTAAGCCCTCCGTAGATATCGAAGATGACATTATTCTGGGAAATCCTTCTAATACAACCTTTATATATACACAGTCTATGATTTAGTTGAATTTTATGGACATTAAAAGACCAGGGGTCTCACCCTCATTTAAGCGGTCTCAGGTAGGTTTTCACTATATATTTTGAATATCCAACTGGCACTTTGGGCGCTCCGTAAACATAGAAGACAGGAAGTGTACCCAAATTCCTTTTAGTCACGTTTGTATCTACCTATTAACTAAATGTCTGCATAATATTAGAAAGATTGAGAGATCAGGGGCCTCACCATTGCCCTGTGCCCTTTGTCCTAAAATTTTGACAATTTTAGCTGAAAAGTGACAATCTAAGCCCTCCGTAGATATCGAAGATGACATTATTCTGGGAAATCCTTCTAATACAACCTTTATATATACACAGTCTATGATTTAGTTGAATTTTATGGACATTAAAAGACCAGGGGTCTCACCCTCATTTAAGCGGTCTCAGGTAGGTTTTCACTATATATTTTGAATATCCAACTGGCACTTTGGGCGCTCCGTAAACATAGAAGACAGGAAGTGTACCCAAATTCCTTTTAGTCACGTTTGTATCTACCTATTAACTAAATGTCTGCATAATATTAGAAAGATTGAGAGATCAGGGGCCCTCACCATTGCCCTGTGCCCTTTGTCCTAAAATTTTGACAATTTTAGCTGAAAAGTGACAATCTAAGCCCTCCGTAGATATCGAAGATGACATTATTCTGGGAAATCCTTCTAATACAACCTTTATATATACACAGTCTATGATTTAGTTGAATTTTATGGACATTAAAAGACCAGGGGTCTCACCCTCATTTAAGCGGTCTCAGGTAGGTTTTCACTATATATTTTGAATATCCAACTGGCACTTTGGGCGCTCCGTAAACATAGAAGACAGGAAGTGTACCCAAATTCCTTTTAGTCACGTTTGTATCTACCTATTAACTAAATGTCTGCATAATATTAGAAAGATTGAGAGATCAGGGGGCCTCACCATTGCCCTGTGCCCTTTGTCCTAAAATTTTGACAATTTTAGCTGAAAAGTGACAATCTAAGCCCTCCGTAGATATCGAAGATGACATTATTCTGGGAAATCCTTCTAATACAACCTTTATATATACACAGTCTATGATTTAGTTGAATTTTATGGACATTAAAAGACCAGGGGTCTCACCCTCATTTAAGCGGTCTCAGGTAGGTTTTCACTATATATTTTGAATATCCAACTGGCACTTTGGGCGCTCCGTAAACATAGAAGACAGGAAGTGTACCCAAATTCCTTTTAGTCACGTTTGTATCTACCTATTAACTAAATGTCTGCATAATATTAGAAAGATTGAGAGATCAGGGGCCCTCACCATTGCCCTGTGCCCTTTGTCCTAAAATTTTGACAATTTTAGCTGAAAAGTGACAATCTAAGCCCTCCGTAGATATCGAAGATGACATTATTCTGGGAAATCCTTCTAATACAACCTTTATATATACACAGTCTATGATTTAGTTGAATTTTATGGACATTAAAAGACCAGGGGGGTCTCACCCTCATTTAAGCGGTCTCAGGTAGGTTTTCACTATATATTTTGAATATCCAACTGGCACTTTGGGCGCTCCGTAAACATAGAAGACAGGAAGTGTACCCAAATTCCTTTTAGTCACGTTTGTATCTACCTATTAACTAAATGTCTGCATAATATTAGAAAGATTGAGAGATCAGGGGGCCTCACCATTGCCCTGTGCCCTTTGTCCTAAAATTTTGACAATTTTAGCTGAAAAGTGACAATCTAAGCCCTCCGTAGATATCGAAGATGACATTATTCTGGGAAATCCTTCTAATACAACCTTTATATATACACAGTCTATGATTTAGTTGAATTTTATGGACATTAAAAGACCAGGGGTCTCACCCTCATTTAAGCGGTCTCAGGTAGGTTTTCACTATATATTTTGAATATCCAACTGGCACTTTGGGCGCTCCGTAAACATAGAAGACAGGAAGTGTACCCAAATTCCTTTTAGTCACGTTTGTATCTACCTATTAACTAAATGTCTGCATAATATTAGAAAGATTGAGAGATCAGGGGCCTCACCATTGCCCTGTGCCCTTTGTCCTAAAATTTTGACAATTTTAGCTGAAAAGTGACAATCTAAGCCCTCCGTAGATATCGAAGATGACATTATTCTGGGAAATCCTTCTAATACAACCTTTATATATACACAGTCTATGATTTAGTTGAATTTTATGGACATTAAAAGACCAGGGGGGTCTCACCCTCATTTAAGCGGTCTCAGGTAGGTTTTCACTATATATTTTGAATATCCAACTGGCACTTTGGGCGCTCCGTAAACATAGAAGACAGGAAGTGTACCCAAATTCCTTTTAGTCACGTTTGTATCTACCTATTAACTAAATGTCTGCATAATATTAGAAAGATTGAGAGATCAGGGGGCCCTCACCATTGCCCTGGGCCCTTTGTCCTAAAATTTTGACAATTTTAGCTGAAAAGTGACAATCTAAGCCCTCCGTAGATATCGAAGATGACATTATTCTGGGAAATCCTTCTAATACAACCTTTATATATACACAGTCTATGATTTAGTTGAATTTTATGGACATTAAAAGACCAGGGGGGTCTCACCCTCATTTAAGCGGTCTCAGGTAGGTTTTCACTATATATTTTGAATATCCAACTGGCACTTTGGGCGCTCCGTAAACATAGAAGACAGGAAGTGTACCCAAATTCCTTTTAGTCACGTTTGTATCTACCTATTAACTAAATGTCTGCATACTATTAGAAAGATTGAGAGATCAGGGGCCCTCACCATTGCCCTGTGCCCTTTGTCCTAAAATTTTGACAATTTTAGCTGAAAAGTGACAATCTAAGCCCTCCGTAGATATCGAAGATGACATTATTCTGGGAAATCCTTCTAATACAACCTTTATATATACACAGTCTATGATTTAGTTGAATTTTATGGACATTAAAAGACCAGGGGGGTCTCACCCTCATTTAAGCGGTCTCAGGTAGGTTTTCACTATATATTTTGAATATCCAACTGGCACTTTGGGCGCTCCGTAAACATAGAAGACAGGAAGTGTACCCAAATTCCTTTTAGTCACGTTTGTATCTACCTATTAACTAAATGTCTGCATAATATTAGAAAGATTGAGAGATCAGGGGGCCCTCACCATTGCCCTGTGCCCTTTGTCCTAAAATTTTGACAATTTTAGCTGAAAAGTGACAATCTAAGCCCTCCGTAGATATCGAAGATGACATTATTCTGGGAAATCCTTCTAATACAACCTTTATATATACACAGTCTATGATTTAGTTGAATTTTATGGACATTAAAAGACCAGGGGGGTCTCACCCTCATTTAAGCGGTCTCAGGTAGGTTTTCACTATATATTTTGAATATCCAACTGGCACTTTGGGCGCTCCGTAAACATAGAAGACAGGAAGTGTACCCAAATTCCTTTTAGTCACGTTTGTATCTACCTATTAACTAAATGTCTGCATAATATTAGAAAGATTGAGAGATCAGGGGGCCCTCACCATTGCCCTGGGCCCTTTGTCCTAAAATTTTGACAATTTTAGCTGAAAAGTGACAATCTAAGCCCTCCGTAGATATCGAAGATGACATTATTCTGGGAAATCCTTCTAATACAACCTTTATATATACACAGTCTATGATTTAGTTGAATTTTATGGACATTAAAAGACCAGGGGGGTCTCACCCTCATTTAAGCGGTCTCAGGTAGGTTTTCACTATATATTTTGAATATCCAACTGGCACTTTGGGCGCTCCGTAAACATAGAAGACAGGAAGTGTACCCAAATTCCTTTTAGTCACGTTTGTATCTACCTATTAACTAAATGTCTGCATACTATTAGAAAGATTGAGAGATCAGGGGCCTCACCATTGCCCTGTGCCCTTTGTCCTAAAATTTTGACAATTTTAGCTGAAAAGTGACAATCTAAGCCCTCCGTAGATATCGAAGATGACATTATTCTGGGAAATCCTTCTAATACAACCTTTATATATACACAGTCTATGATTTAGTTGAATTTTATGGACATTAAAAGACCAGGGGGGTCTCACCCTCATTTAAGCGGTCTCAGGTAGGTTTTCACTATATATTTTGAATATCCAACTGGCACTTTGGGCGCTCCGTAAACATAGAAGACAGGAAGTGTACCCAAATTCCTTTTAGTCACGTTTGTATCTACCTATTAACTAAATGTCTGCATAATATTAGAAAGATTGAGAGATCAGGGGCCTCACCATTGCCCTGTGCCCTTTGTCCTAAAATTTTGACAATTTTAGCTGAAAAGTGACAATCTAAGCCCTCCGTAGATATCGAAGATGACATTATTCTGGGAAATCCTTCTAATACAACCTTTATATATACACAGTCTATGATTTAGTTGAATTTTATGGACATTAAAAGACCAGGGGTCTCACCCTCATTTAAGCGGTCTCAGGTAGGTTTTCACTATATATTTTGAATATCCAACTGGCACTTTGGGCGCTCCGTAAACATAGAAGACAGGAAGTGTACCCAAATTCCTTTTAGTCACGTTTGTATCTACCTATTAACTAAATGTCTGCATAATATTAGAAAGATTGAGAGATCAGGGGCCCTCACCATTGCCCTGTGCCCTTTGTCCTAAAATTTTGACAATTTTAGCTGAAAAGTGACAATCTAAGCCCTCCGTAGATATCGAAGATGACATTATTCTGGGAAATCCTTCTAATACAACCTTTATATATACACAGTCTATGATTTAGTTGAATTTTATGGACATTAAAAGACCAGGGGGGTCTCACCCTCATTTAAGCGGTCTCAGGTAGGTTTTCACTATATATTTTGAATATCCAACTGGCACTTTGGGCGCTCCGTAAACATAGAAGACAGGAAGTGTACCCAAATTCCTTTTAGTCACGTTTGTATCTACCTATTAACTAAATGTCTGCATACTATTAGAAAGATTGAGAGATCAGGGGCCCTCACCATTGCCCTGTGCCCTTTGTCCTAAAATTTTGACAATTTTAGCTGAAAAGTGACAATCTAAGCCCTCCGTAGATATCGAAGATGACATTATTCTGGGAAATCCTTCTAATACAACCTTTATATATACACAGTCTATGATTTAGTTGAATTTTATGGACATTAAAAGACCAGGGGTCTCACCCTCATTTAAGCGGTCTCAGGTAGGTTTTCACTATATATTTTGAATATCCAACTGGCACTTTGGGCGCTCCGTAAACATAGAAGACAGGAAGTGTACCCAAATTCCTTTTAGTCACGTTTGTATCTACCTATTAACTAAATGTCTGCATAATATTAGAAAGATTGAGAGATCAGGGGCCCTCACCATTGCCCTGTGCCCTTTGTCCTAAAATTTTGACAATTTTAGCTGAAAAGTGACAATCTAAGCCCTCCGTAGATATCGAAGATGACATTATTCTGGGAAATCCTTCTAATACAACCTTTATATATACACAGTCTATGATTTAGTTGAATTTTATGGACATTAAAAGACCAGGGGTCTCACCCTCATTTAAGCGGTCTCAGGTAGGTTTTCACTATATATTTTGAATATCCAACTGGCACTTTGGGCGCTCCGTAAACATAGAAGACAGGAAGTGTACCCAAATTCCTTTTAGTCACGTTTGTATCTACCTATTAACTAAATGTCTGCATAATATTAGAAAGATTGAGAGATCAGGGGCCCTCACCATTGCCCTGTGCCCTTTGTCCTAAAATTTTGACAATTTTAGCTGAAAAGTGACAATCTAAGCCCTCCGTAGATATCGAAGATGACATTATTCTGGGAAATCCTTCTAATACAACCTTATATATACACAGTCTATGATTTAGTTGAATTTTATGGACATTAAAAGACCAGGGGTCTCACCCTCATTTAAGCGGTCTCAGGTAGGTTTTCACTATATATTTTGAATATCCAACTGGCACTTTGGGCGCTCCGTAAACATAGAAGACAGGAAGTGTACCCAAATTCCTTTTAGTCACGTTTGTATCTACCTATTAACTAAATGTCTGCATACTATTAGAAAGATTGAGAGATCAGGGGCCTCACCATTGCCCTGTGCCCTTTGTCCTAAAATTTTGACAATTTTAGCTGAAAAGTGACAATCTAAGCCCTCCGTAGATATCGAAGATGACATTATTCTGGGAAATCCTTCTAATACAACCTTTATATATACACAGTCTATGATTTAGTTGAATTTTATGGACATTAAAAGACCAGGGGTCTCACCCTCATTTAAGCGGTCTCAGGTAGGTTTTCACTATATATTTTGAATATCCAACTGGCACTTTGGGCGCTCCGTAAACATAGAAGACAGGAAGTGTACCCAAATTCCTTTTAGTCACGTTTGTATCTACCTATTAACTAAATGTCTGCATACTATTAGAAAGATTGAGAGATCAGGGGCCCTCACCATTGCCCTGTGCCCTTTGTCCTAAAATTTTGACAATTTTAGCTGAAAAGTGACAATCTAAGCCCTCCGTAGATATCGAAGATGACATTATTCTGGGAAATCCTTCTAATACAACCTTTATATATACACAGTCTATGATTTAGTTGAATTTTATGGACATTAAAAGACCAGGGGGGTCTCACCCTCATTTAAGCGGTCTCAGGTAGGTTTTCACTATATATTTTGAATATCCAACTGGCACTTTGGGCGCTCCGTAAACATAGAAGACAGGAAGTGTACCCAAATTCCTTTTAGTCACGTTTGTATCTACCTATTAACTAAATGTCTGCATACTATTAGAAAGATTGAGAGATCAGGGGGCCTCACCATTGCCCTGTGCCCTTTGTCCTAAAATTTTGACAATTTTAGCTGAAAAGTGACAATCTAAGCCCTCCGTAGATATCGAAGATGACATTATTCTGGGAAATCCTTCTAATACAACCTTTATATATACACAGTCTATGATTTAGTTGAATTTTATGGACATTAAAAGACCAGGGGGGTCTCACCCTCATTTAAGCGGTCTCAGGTAGGTTTTCACTATATATTTTGAATATCCAACTGGCACTTTGGGCGCTCCGTAAACATAGAAGACAGGAAGTGTACCCAAATTCCTTTTAGTCACGTTTGTATCTACCTATTAACTAAATGTCTGCATACTATTAGAAAGATTGAGAGATCAGGGGCCCTCACCATTGCCCTGTGCCCTTTGTCCTAAAATTTTGACAATTTTAGCTGAAAAGTGACAATCTAAGCCCTCCGTAGATATCGAAGATGACATTATTCTGGGAAATCCTTCTAATACAACCTTTATATATACACAGTCTATGATTTAGTTGAATTTTATGGACATTAAAAGACCAGGGGGGTCTCACCCTCATTTAAGCGGTCTCAGGTAGGTTTTCACTATATATTTTGAATATCCAACTGGCACTTTGGGCGCTCCGTAAACATAGAAGACAGGAAGTGTACCCAAATTCCTTTTAGTCACGTTTGTATCTACCTATTAACTAAATGTCTGCATACTATTAGAAAGATTGAGAGATCAGGGGCCCTCACCATTGCCCTGTGCCCTTTGTCCTAAAATTTTGACAATTTTAGCTGAAAAGTGACAATCTAAGCCCTCCGTAGATATCGAAGATGACATTATTCTGGGAAATCCTTCTAATACAACCTTTATATATACACAGTCTATGATTTAGTTGAATTTTATGGACATTAAAAGACCAGGGGTCTCACCCTCATTTAAGCGGTCTCAGGTAGGTTTTCACTATATATTTTGAATATCCAACTGGCACTTTGGGCGCTCCGTAAACATAGAAGACAGGAAGTGTACCCAAATTCCTTTTAGTCACGTTTGTATCTACCTATTAACTAAATGTCTGCATACTATTAGAAAGATTGAGAGATCAGGGGCCCTCACCATTGCCCTGTGCCCTTTGTCCTAAAATTTTGACAATTTTAGCTGAAAAGTGACAATCTAAGCCCTCCGTAGATATCGAAGATGACATTATTCTGGGAAATCCTTCTAATACAACCTTTATATATACACAGTCTATGATTTAGTTGAATTTTATGGACATTAAAAGACCAGGGGGGTCTCACCCTCATTTAAGCGGTCTCAGGTAGGTTTTCACTATATATTTTGAATATCCAACTGGCACTTTGGGCGCTCCGTAAACATAGAAGACAGGAAGTGTACCCAAATTCCTTTTAGTCACGTTTGTATCTACCTATTAACTAAATGTCTGCATAATATTAGAAAGATTGAGAGATCAGGGGGCCCTCACCATTGCCCTGTGCCCTTTGTCCTAAAATTTTGACAATTTTTAGCTGAAAAGTGACAATCTAAGCCCTCCGTAGATATCGAAGATGACATTATTCTGGGAAATCCTTCTAATACAACCTTTATATATACACAGTCTATGATTTAGTTGAATTTTATGGACATTAAAAGACCAGGGGGGTCTCACCCTCATTTAAGCGGTCTCAGGTAGGTTTTCACTATATATTTTGAATATCCAACTGGCACTTTGGGCGCTCCGTAAACATAGAAGACAGGAAGTGTACCCAAATTCCTTTTAGTCACGTTTGTATCTACCTATTAACTAAATGTCTGCATACTATTAGAAAGATTGAGAGATCAGGGGCCCTCACCATTGCCCTGTGCCCTTTGTCCTAAAATTTTGACAATTTTAGCTGAAAAGTGACAATCTAAGCCCTCCGTAGATATCGAAGATGACATTATTCTGGGAAATCCTTCTAATACAACCTTTATATATACACAGTCTATGATTTAGTTGAATTTTATGGACATTAAAAGACCAGGGGGGTCTCACCCTCATTTAAGCGGTCTCAGGTAGGTTTTCACTATATATTTTGAATATCCAACTGGCACTTTGGGCGCTCCGTAAACATAGAAGACAGGAAGTGTACCCAAATTCCTTTTAGTCACGTTTGTATCTACCTATTAACTAAATGTCTGCATACTATTAGAAAGATTGAGAGATCAGGGGCCCTCACCATTGCCCTGTGCCCTTTGTCCTAAAATTTTGACAATTTTAGCTGAAAAGTGACAATCTAAGCCCTCCGTAGATATCGAAGATGACATTATTCTGGGAAATCCTTCTAATACAACCTTTATATATACACAGTCTATGATTTAGTTGAATTTTATGGACATTAAAAGACCAGGGGGGTCTCACCCTCATTTAAGCGGTCTCAGGTAGGTTTTCACTATATATTTTGAATATCCAACTGGCACTTTGGGCGCTCCGTAAACATAGAAGACAGGAAGTGTACCCAAATTCCTTTTAGTCACGTTTGTATCTACCTATTAACTAAATGTCTGCATACTATTAGAAAGATTGAGAGATCAGGGGCTTTTAGTCACTCACCATTGCCCTGGGCCCTTTGTCCTAAAATTTTGACAATTTTTAGCTGAAAAGTGACAATCTAAGCCCTCCGTAGATATCGAAGATGACATTATTCTGGGAAATCCTTCTAATACAACCTTTATATATACACAGTCTATGATTTAGTTGAATTTTATGGACATTAAAAGACCAGGGGGGTCTCACCCTCATTTAAGCGGTCTCAGGTAGGTTTTCACTATATATTTCTTTTTTGGGCTTTCCATAAATATTTCTATTTATATTTCTAAATGTTTCTAGAGTTATCGGTTTTTCTTTTTGTTTTTAGAAATATACTATATAAAAGTACATCTTTGATGTTGTTTTATTGATAAAAATCTATATCACATAAAGACAAATATGCAACTTAGAAAAGGGTTTATATTCGAGGACAACGAGAATTTACGACAGCTTGAAGTGGTTATCAAACGATTTCCTGCGTATCTTATCAGTCCTCTTAACTATGAAAATCATGCTTTTAATGTTATCAAGTATCTAATTTTTTTATGATTTTCAACTAAATTTTGAATATCGAACCGACTGCTAGCAGCCGGTTGGATATTGAATATCGAATATCGAATAACGAACCGGCTGCTAACTTCACATACATTATTTGATTAGTCTGTTGTTAGTAAAAGTAAGTCCATGATGCATGTAAAGTGTTAAGTATCAATAAAATATTATTAATTCATTGGTTTTTTCTCATGTTTTACAAATAGTATTGACAGTTCACAATAAATGATTTTAAAACACCATGACCTTAATTAGATAACAAAACCAGGGAACACATAGAAATGCTTCTAGCTAAATAGTATCCGTTTTAATTGTACATGATAAATCTAAGTATTAGGAACGAGCAGACACCACAAGTATTAGAAAAATACTGCACCATGTTCTCTTCGAGCGACAATTACAGTCACGAATCTTTCTGAACATCAATTTGTAGCCTAGCTTTTATAGCCGACAGTACAATATTTGGTTTTTCTTATTGTTGGAGTCCTGTACGTTGCCTATATTTGCCTACATCCACTTCGCGAATATTTGTATCATTAGCGATCATACCACATCTACTTGTTTTTATACTGTGGACTAGTTTTCTAATAAGTGTAATACCTTTCCTCTGAAGGGCCAAGCAAACATTTCATTATATATTATGTCAAGGAAATATATTAGTTATACGTTCTTGATTATGTGGGAAAAGCTTTATTTTACTTCCTTTCCTTTGATACTGTGCCTTCCTAGACATGTAGGGACTTGGTGGGTGAATCGTCTACTCTTATAAAATAAGTATTCGAACTAGATGCGAGTTCGAATCTCGCTCGGGGCAGATGCACTTGGTACGAATATAAATTGATCTCTTAATTGACTAGAATTGTCAGTTTTCCTACCGAAGGTCGACGGTTCTCTCCGGGCACTCCGGTTTCTTCCACCAACAAAAACTGACCGCCATGAAATAGCAGAATGTTGTTGAAAGTGGCGTTAAACACCAATCAATCAATCCTAGACGTGTTAAAAGGCAGTGCCAATGTCCCACCAGTTTATTCCACCCACAGTGTCAAAATCGGAATGTTGCTTACATCTACACGAATTTGAATAGGAAATAGCCTAAGTGATAAAAGAGAGGCAAAAGATACCAGAGAAACATTCAAACTCATAAATCGAAAATAAACTGACAACGCCATAGCTAAAACAGAAAAAAACAGACAAACAATAGGACACATAACACAATGTACAAAAATAAAGACTAAGCAACATAAAATCCATCAAAACCTGGGGTCGATCTCAGGTGCACCGGGAGAGTAGCCAGATCCTGCTCCATATGTGGCACACGTCGTGTTGCTCATGTTAGTACAAACCCGGTAATGATACACATTATAGGTTTTATAACAGTTTTACACTACCATGAAGACAAGCAGTCGTTCGTCATATAACAGCTTTTATGAAAATGTGTTGATGCAATATTGCAAATTTTACGCGTCTATGGATTTTCAAATCGAAGGATAACCTTAACATGCTTTACCAACATCGATCTGAAGGGAACAGAAACAATGCTTAATTTTCAACTTCATTTTGATTCTATAGTAAGGAATGTCCTTATCTTATTAACAAAATTTCCCAAAACCTCAAACTAACCTGTAGCTTAGAGTCATCTCTAGGCATCTTTACTGTTGTTACATGTTCAGAAAGAAGCTATAGCATATAGTTAGAACATTAAAGTTCACACATATGAATTTTAGTGGAATATGGAATGATTGAATTAGACCTGGTGTGAAATCAATTCAGGGTAGTTTGATCTGGCATTTCTTGTTTTATTCTCTGTGAAAACTAGGACAAAACAGAAAATGATTTTTTTTTTCCTCAATACATTTTCTCCATATTAAATCATTGACTTTCAATATGTTTTATCGTTTTAATATCAGTGACGACTGTGAATATTAGACTTGGAATTGATAGTAAACAGCAAATATAAGTTATTTGTAATATTTTATGTTCTTATAATACAGAAAACGAAAAATAATTGAAATAAATAGAGAACGAAAAAATAACCTATTTTGGAAAAAAGGGGGAGGGCGAAAAATAAAATTGTCCTGTCCCTAGAAGAAAAATAAATTGAAGATGTAACTCCAGGAATTAATTACACCAAGCTTCCATAGCCTGCTGTACTCGTCGTTTGCTACTTAAGGAGGGAAATGATAACATTAAATGGATTTTTTTTATTTCAACTTATTTCTATTTTTACTCTATATATACCAGAACGTTTTCCCGTGAATTCATAATTGACAGCGTCCTTACTAAAATGGAATATACATTGAGAAGATCTAGTTTTCAGTTTTACGGGGGAGGTAATTTTTTGTCACTAGATTTCTCCATGTACGCATGTTAATAAAGCGGTAAATGAGAAAGTAAGTACCTAAATAAAATGACAAAGTCGAAGAT
This sequence comes from Mytilus coruscus, assembly GCA_017311375.1. Classification (NCBI taxonomy): domain Eukaryota; kingdom Metazoa; phylum Mollusca; class Bivalvia; order Mytilida; family Mytilidae; genus Mytilus; species Mytilus coruscus. Next base: position 57,863 of record JAASAO010000403.1, read on the forward strand.
CTCCATTACCGTTCATTTAGTCAAAACAAAAGCTTTCATATAAGCACATTCAAGAATTCTGTATAATGTCTTATTATAAATATTAGATGGTATGTATGTTCTGATTTAATAACGCACGTATAGAGCGGAAATGCTCATGCACCCACCTGGATTAGACTTATGAACAAATTATACAATAAACAGATCGATACCGCTTTGTCCCACAATCTGTCATATATTTCATACCAACACAAACGAGAAGCAAATTTTTAACAATTATAACCAAAATAAATCGGTATTTGTACTTCAAAGGCGTCCAGATATTATTTTCAAGCATTCAGATTATAGTAATTGATCTACTCCTATCCTTAACACACGAAAACAAAGATGTCTCTATTCAGTACAAATTGACCAGTAATTTCATGTCCGTTTGATAAAGAACCAAAATATGTTATATGCTAGGAAGGTACACCTAGTTACATCACAAAGTGTCCATTCTATCAAGGGTTGCATAATAAAACTTCAAGTATATATAGCGCGAGTAGAGCGATTCCAACTTCATTCACATCATGTCGATGTCAGCGTCAACTTCTAGACCACCATCATATGATGAAATTTCTCATAAAGTGCAAAAACAAACAGTTTCCATCTGAGATTTGATGGGTCCGACTCTGAAGAAGGCGAACTACCACCACTAAAAAGGTCAACAGAACTAGTACTCCAAATCATAAGGAAAGAACCGGTGTGTGTCCTGACGAGTCTATAGGAGATGTTTCGTCTTTGATGGAGGTAAGGAGTAGTGATAACGTAAATAATAAGTACTAGTAATTATTCATTTTTTTGTACTAATTCTTAAAAAACAATTGTCCAATTTCATACTATCGTCAAACTTTCAATAATCAATATTTATATATTTTGAACTGACCTAACTGTATCCCCAAATAGTCATATCAGTATATGCAAAACACGTACTACAGATGAGTACAATGTTTGGCATGTTATATAATGTTCTGTATAACAGTTCTGTTTTTTTCGTTCCAAAAAACACTAATTTGAACTATCAATAGCACATGCTTTGTTATTGTAGAGAGTTGTTACTGCAAGAGAAGTCAGCGCGGTTCTAAGTACAAGCATCCCAAATGCTAGTGCGATGGGAGATGTTTCGTCCCTGATAGACACAAGGAACAGTGATAAGGTAAATATAGCTTATTGAGAATCAGTTAATCTTAGTCTCATCAATCTCTCGCCGTTTAAATATCCACACATTAAATTTTGAAACATATTACAAAGTTTTCCCCGCAGAAGCCAATTTTTAAAAATCCAACTCTTATCGTTACTCCCCCCTCCTTTTATATAATGTCCTGTATCCGCCTCCGATTCGTATGCTTTTTGTGAAATGGTTATAATTGGTATAACGTACTTCAGATACAGAAACATTAACTCATTAAGTATCGGTTCATATAAATAATGTACTGTCAGTGATAGTTGCGTACAAAATGTACGTGTACTAAGCTGAACACAATATCTATAGAAAACACTATATATTGAAAACACTTTTTGTTGCAGGGAGTGCTTTCAGAGCTGAAGATACTCTCAAAGAAAGTTACTGATTTGGATCAAACCGTAAAGAACACAGATATTAAAATAGATCAGATTCTGGAAAGGCTAGCTGAGACCAACACCAGCAAGACTGTCAAAGCAAGTGCTGCTCCTGAGGTTCCAGCTCAGGTTCAGGTAATGTAAAGATAAATAATAATTCTTCCCATTACATAAGTTAAGGATTTAACAATATCTATACGGGTGCTCACGACAATGATTTTATTATGTAACGCACATTTTTGTATATCGTGTTTGTATGATACAAGATTATTGGAAAAGGTGAAAATCTTTCATGAATTACTGCTTAATATTACCATTTTTGGGCTATATAATTGTCTGTTCCGGAATGAAGTTGGTCATTGAAACAGAGGAACATATATAATTAAGTATTCCTACCAAAAGTTTAACTTATTTCGACTTTAATATAAGTTTGGTGACAAAAAAACTTCCCTTGGTTTATCTCCGTCAATTCCGGTAGGGTAATTTTAGAGATAAGAATATACTACAACTGCATGAATTCATAGGCGGATGCAAGGGGGACTGGGGGCCCCCCCTTTCGTGGGAAAAATTTGGTTGATTATATAGGTAATCACTGAAGCATGACTGGAGCGGCCCCCCTTTTAGGTCAGTCAGCGCCCCCTCCCCTTATGAAAAGTTCTGGATCCGCCACTGATGATATACGATATATATACATATATAATTTATATACATCAGAGGTGGTGTTCTCGAAAGTATCCTAATATTCGTCCTAAGACACAATTTTAAAATTAACGCGGTCATCTTAGGACACTTTTAAGTTGTGTTTCGATGCTATCTAAGATGTATCTTATGTTAGGACGTCCTAAAAATGTCCTCAGTGCGAAATTTTAAACCGTTAAAGTAGTTTTGTGATAAAATATTTAAGACAAATTTAAGACGTGTCATAAGATGGTCTTAGGACACGTCCTAATCCTAATTAAGATAGCTTCGAGATTACCATTTTGTTAAATTGTGACAAAGACCTTCTTTGTCTGCATTTAATACTCTTTCTGACCTTTCTGACATCAAAACAATTTATAATTTTATAGCAAGCAGTCAAAAAAAAACCTATAACCGTTTCATTAGTTTCATTAGTTTGAAATCAAAATGATTTCGATATACATGAAAGGTATATATCTTTATTTGCCAATCCTATACATTAATTAAACTATGTGTTCCATGTATATGCACATTTTGATATACATATGCACTTATAAATAACTGGTGAGATGAAACTTTTTAAAACTTTTTACAATATCTATCTGATGGGGCGACATTAAGGCTCAAACTACTAAACGGAAAGAATAGAAACGAAACGAATTCACATAGTTAACTATTGAAAGGCAGAGTTCAGTAAATATACGAAACATCATTTAGACGTTGTTCAAATTATTTCGGAAATAAAGCGAAACGGAATGATATTTTATTTCTAAATATATATAAGAATATTATTTAGATAAGAAACGACGGGCGTATCTTGCATTCCTTGTGCAGTTTTCTTTTACCCGTGTCAGGGTATAATTGGCCCCAAAAACTCACATATTCTGTAACAAATACCCAATTAGATTTAGGATTAGAGACATATGTTTTCTTGATAGATATAGTATCAGCGTATCTTTTACAGCGGGCATCGAGACATACTTCAGAAGTTTCAAGAATAAAGCAAGAATGGTTGCTGCAGGACAGATGGATGACCACAAGAAGAAGATGCTTAAATATTCAAGAAAGCAAAGGGTAAGCAAATAATCAACAGATGAAAGTCCGATAATTTTGGAATGACATGGACAAACATTGTAATATTCTACAGTTTAGGGGGTAGTTGATCAGACGAACAGAATATATATATGTAATTTTATGATGAACAAAAATTAAATAGCCCCAGTTGCACGTGGCTTTTTTCACAAAATTTTATGAATTACGTCGAATAATGGGCTTCAACCAGGAAAATTCATGAAATCATGTTATCTAAAAATAACCCCTTAACCACCAAATCCCCTTCCCAGTACACATTTTTATCTGCTATCCCTAAACCTATAATCATAATTCGATCTTCACAATATAATGTCATTATACATCTTTTATTATGATTTTAGATCCGAATAGTTTTTCTCTTAACAAACCATGCGCTCTAAGTCATGCCATTGCTCAATATGGTTGGTGGTTATACCAAATTTCATTCCGCAAATAATTCTTAATCAAAGGAGTAGTAAGACCTTTTTTTGTCCCCAAAATATAGCGTTTTTAAAAAGTTGTAACTTTTAGCTATTTATTGGAATGTAGAATACCTTTGTTACATAAATATCGGCTGTTTTTGATAATACAATAGACATGCATCAGGTACTGACATCATTATTTCATGCAAAAATACTGATCTGAAAAGTGACGTTTAATGGCATATTTGATAGATTTTTTCATATTTAAGCTTGAATTTGAGCGTTGTCAAAAATCTTTCATTAGATTTTATCAACTTTTGACTTAAATCTGCGAATGAATATTATTCGGCGCCGGAAATTTGTTCTACCTCTTTAAATGTTAAACTGGGCCCCTAGCTGCGATCAAAGTATCATGTCTGGCGTCAAAATTATTTTACCGAATACACTTTGATGTCGTCAAAACATATGTGCTGGGGTGACAAGACAATTTTATTTTTTATAGAGAGATTTTATCCTTATTACCGCAAAAGATGTAAGAATTGCATGTGAAAATTACGATCCCATCATTAGTTTTTTCTATTGAACTGTATAAAGGTTATCGTTGTTCTCGTTAGAGACACTTTAAATTTCTCTAGATCTGGCTTATTCTACATTTGCACTTCTTCTTCTTCTTTTTTTTGCATCTCAAGGAAATATATAAATATATAGAACTATGAAGTAGCACTTATGTTATGAATTTAAAGATTGTTGATCAAACTATGTTATGTACTGCTTTAATTTAAAAGCCATAAATACTTGAAAAGTTAAAATTACTTGTGCAAAAAGTACTCATTTTAATATCATATGAATCCTAAAATAAAACTGCTTATGTAATTTTAAAGAATTTGTAATACAAATCTAATTTTAAAGATTTTTTAGAAAAATAACACAAAAGAGTAAATATATATTAAACGTCTAGTTTATACAATAATTGAAACCAATTGTATATCCGCTAGAAAATTTAAATAAAGCTACGACCAAATCGACTATATTTATTTTACAAAATTTCGTGTCAGTGACAACAATTACACATCTATAGAAATAAGACGATATAAAAATATTCCAAGGAACACACACTATAGTTTACGATATTGCAGTTGTATATATATACATTATGTAATTTTGATGAAAATTGTCCTGATTGAATACAAGAAAGTTGGAACTCTTAAACGTTTTCAATAGTATGAGTGTCAAGAGAGAAGTCATTGCAAAATAGGATCATTTCCATTCTCAATTTTATCACATCATCCAAGGCGTATTTGTTTTAAATGTGCTTTCTGATTTTTAATAATGTGCACTAAGATATATGATTGTGTTGTTGCTGTTTTGTGTGTCCTTTATGTCTGCAATTGCATAAAATATAATTAATTTGAGTTCATGATGATTATTGTGACAATAATTTCGGATTTGCCACATGCCTCTCTTATTTTGTTGTATTTTTTGTTTCCCTTTTCAGAAAATGAATTACAGATTGAAAGCTATAAAGCTTAAAACATCATGGACGAAAGAAGAGGCCAAGGCAATTGAGGAGGCTCTGCTCATCCAATATATGTCATCAGAAGAAGATGACACCGATGATGAAGATCGTTTATCGTCCGACCGCTTACCTGGCGGTCGGACGAATACACCAACTGCCTACGTGCTTTGGACGCTAAGCATAAGACCACGCTTAGCCAACAAGGAAAACGTGTGTTTAACAGACGCAAAACTGGGGTACCATCAACACGCCCCAGACCGGAAAATGTCAGCAACTCCAATGACTGGGTCATTAAAAAGTAATTAATGTGATCTTATTATTTAAATGTATTATACATTTACAATATATATGTGTAGTTATATTTTTACTAATAATGATCAATAATATTGAATGCTGGTATTCATCCATACATTATAATTTCGACAGCTGAATATGAAAAATCAGATGTTAAGCGTGACCTTTTTTTTGTTAAGTCAGTTAGTGAACGTTTAATAAAATGTGGGAACACAAACAGGACAATTGTTTGGTTGTTTTCTTGAAAATATTTTTAATCTGTGTGTGTATAATATTATTCTGCCTAAATATTATACTGCCTAAATATTATACTGATATATTTATTTTTGTAAATCTATATAAAACATGATTTTTGTAAGATGTATATATATATATTATTGTATTATCAAACACTAAAAGGGTCTTCAAAACCGACTTGATATACTGGATACTTATTGTATTGATTGGTGTCTAGATGTAAACTTGTCCAAAACAAAAGTTTTAATTTTAACAAGTCTGGAAAATTTTGAAGGAATCACTTTATTTAGATAAAGAGGCTATATAATGTGTTAATAGATATAAATATTTAGGGATAGTCTTTACTTCTAGTGGTCTTTTTCAACAGGGGAAAGAAGAGCTATTCAAAAAATCCTTAAAGGCAAAATTTAAATTACAAAAATCCATGTCAGCTTGTAATCCAAGTATTGATACTGCAATTCATTTATATGATCACACAATAAAACCAATTTTATTATATTGTAGTGAAATTTGGGGTTCATTTAAGATTAACTCTGCTGCTTGCAAGTAAAAAAGTGATTATCTATTTGAATTAAGGTAGATCATAGGTATATATTTCTTGAGATAGAATTTTCTTATATTTTGCTAAAATGAAGATTTTACTATGCTTTTTTCAAAAATATAATAAAAAGTATGGGTCACCGTGCTATTTTCCAAGCTATGAGTCGTTGAAAATTGCCTAAATTTGGTTAGATTGTTCATGAAAAAACAGATTTGTTTGTATAAAAAATTCTATGAGATAGAATTTTGAAATAAATTGTGAGAAGATAGGTTTAAGAATATGTTTTAAGAAAATAAAAAGAAAAAATACTGTCACCGAACTTGTTTTCTTGCTACAAGTAAAATAAAAATTTCCTATCAGTCTAGTATATATTTTATTATATTATATATCCCCTTAAATTGCTTATTTGAAAAAAATATTCTAAAACACAAAATTTGATATGTGTTTAAATATTTTGAAAAAACAATAAATCACTAAGTTTTCATTATATAAATCAACAGTCCATTTAAATTGCAAATCTGTTCCAAATTTGCAGATTTGGGCAAATAACTATACCGATTTTGTACTGCGATTGTACAATCCAAAATGGCGGTATACCATGAATCTACCTTAATCTACATAAATGATTATTTGGAAAATCACATTTCAGATATCTAAAGTATATTCTTGGTGTAAATAAAAAGCCTCAAATTTGGCAGTGTTGTCAGGGGTTGCAAGATTTCTCTTTATTTTTCTGACATTTTATCAATGGTAAATTATGCACACAGGCTTAACAAATTGGAAGAAGGGTTACTTTATGATGCTTATGTTTGTAATAAAATTTTAGATGCAGGAAACATTAATTGTTGGTATTCATCTATCAGATATGTACTTCAATCACTTGATATACAAAATTTGAATACAAAGTTCAATAAATTAATTAAATTTGTAAAATGTAAACTTTGTAACAGTTTTAAAACATTTTGGGTGGTCAAAGATCTGATACCTTATCACAAGGTAATAGTAAATTAGAAAATTATTTCAACCTCAAGACTGACTTCGTAAAGGAGGCTTATTTGTCAATTAAAGATTTTAATATAAGAAGAGCTATATGTAAAGTAAGAGTAAGTGCTCATGATCTTAGAATTGAGAAAGATAGATATAGTAAAAAATACATAGAGAGAACTCGGCGTCTATGTCATCACTGCTTATCACATGGATCAAATTCTATTGAAGATGAGACCCATTTTACAGTAAATTGTCCTTTATATAATGAACAGAGGAAATTATTATTTGATAAAGTAAACACTTCTTGTACTAATTTTAAAGAACTACCCAAGGATAAAAAATATTTCTGGCTGTTCACAAATGAGCATTTACCAACTCTCATGTGCGTAGGAAATTATATTATTAAAGGTTTAGAAATAAGATCCAGATGTAAATATAAACAAAATATATGAAATAATATTTTATAATTATGAGATTTGATGTAATAGTTATGTAAGACACATGTTGTGTTAGGCTCTGATCCTGTCCATAACGTTATAGTATGGTATTAGGTGTCTGTTTTGCTTTTTCCAATCATATTGTGCATAATATTGTTGTAAAATTATGCCCTTTATGGGTTCTTGCTTAGATTAATAAAATTCTCATCTTCTTATCTTATCTTTATCTTATATATATTATTATCATATACTTAGACTAAATAACATATAATTTTTACCGAATGATAATAGCATTAAATTTACGTAAATTCCATATTTTTCGAATTGGTGCTTTACGGGCTGATATGAAAAGTTTATCACATGCTTCGACTTTTATCACATGCCTTTCCATAACGTTATCGCATGGCATTCCGGTGATACTCGGAAACTTTAATTGATTTCCTATTTTTCTTTGGTCTTTTATTTGCGGGGTCGGGGTTATTGACAAGACTATTAAATCTCTTTATTTCATATTTAAATATTAGAAGGGATGAAAGGGTTTTCAGTAGTTGATTAATATTTATTCAAAGAAACCTAGCAGAATATTGACACCATATATATATGCCGTGTGATCTAGAGCGATGGACACAGAGTAGGCGGTGTTTTCTCGATATCCAAAAGGCATGGGTTTGAATTTCGGCGAGGGAAGAACATTGCTGTGCTGATATTTAGAGTATTTATGAATATACCATGTGTTTTCAGCCAAGTATCAACTTCATTGGTGATCCCCTGGATGGATCGGTCTCAGAGCTGTGACTTGTTTAAACGTATTTATCAAAATAATTGTTTCTGTGATTGCATCTTACGATCCTTTACGATATATATTTAGCAAATATAGAATATTTTCCATCTTGAATATATATAGGAAGATGTGGTATGAGTGCCAATGAGACAACTCTCCATCCAAGTCACAATATATAAAAGTAAACCATTATAGGTCAAGGTACAGTCTTCAACACGGAGCCTTAGCTCACACCGAACAGCAAGCTATAAAGGGCCCCAAAATACTAGTATAAAAGCATTCAAACGGGAAAACCAACGGTCTTATATATCTATATTAAAAACGAGCATATAATATATCATGGTGACTTTGTTATATCTCTAGATTCTACTAACGAGGAAAGGTAACAGTAGGCCACCGAACACTTATTCTTCAGTTCACTCTAGGCAGCCGAGTTGTCTCGAGCGCTTGACACAGTGCATGCAGTGTGATCTCGATATCATAATAGCTTCAATTCGAGTCCCGGTGAGGGAAGAATAAAAATTTGCTTCCGCAATTTTGCATATTTGTTTTGTTGTGCTGATATTTAGAGTAATTATAATAATATAATATAAGTCGTCTAAACATCAGCCCAACAATGTTAGATCTGTAAATTTGCTTTCGCAACTTTTTGTTCTTCCCTCGCCGCGATTCGATCTCATACTACTGAGATATCGTGATATATATTTAGTCCAAGATTATAGCTACTTTGTCAATTTGCACCACCAAACTAGTGATTTTATGTATCTTGAATGCATGGTCCATCTAATCAGAATGGTACTCGAGGACGACTCTTCATTATTTTCAATATTTTGGAAAAGTGACCTTTGTATGGCTGAACCATTTCGTTCACAATGTCCCTATACATTTTTTGTTGTTGCAAGTGTTATCATATATGAGGTTTGTGACAATGGCAAGTCGAGATTTGGGCTTAATTTTGAAGTTTACATTCAAGGTTATAGTTAGTACAGGTCATTGTTGAAAACACGAACACATGTAGATGCAAACTATATCAATAGATGTTGAATTTGTTTAATAAACGTTCAAATATTCTAAAGCCACTGGAGAAAATAAATGAACCGTATATAAAATGGCCAATATAATCACCCGCACATCCGCCTTGAACACATTAAATTCTCACAATTAGCTTAATCGTCCTTTACTTTTCTTTCCCAAACATTTTAGGTCAACAATTACATTATCAACTTCCAAACAGACGAGAAACTACCAGTTTTAATAATTGTTTAACACGTTTTTGTATCTCTATAAAATCGAATATCCTCGTAATTAACACGCAGTAATTTTTAAATTTTCGTCATATTAATATGCACTTACATTTGATACAACACTATTTTAAGACCTCTCTAATCGCTCTCATATATTCCAAACTTTAGGGTATTTAAGAAAAAACGAGATTCTGTTAATGAGTGTCAATTCGGGTTTCTGTCTGTCACCAAACAGGAAAACTATAATTAACAATACGTGTATGTTTTAAACAGCATGTAAGCAATTGTAATTATAAATAAACCGCCATTTAAAGAAATACATTCATGCATTTTACCAATTTTGTTTGTTATAAACTATTGATAGTAATGCGCGTTTATATATATGTAGGACTCGGAGGTGCGATTGGGACGCTGAAGTGCGATGGTCACGCTGAAGTGCGATGGTCTACGCCGAAGTGCGATGGTCCTTTCGCTGAAGTGCGATGGTTTTGCAATTACGTTTGGACAATGTAACGTTTTCAAATACAACGTTATTAAATTAAATGGTTCCGTGTTGAAGACCATACTTTGACCTAAAATGCTTTACTTTTACAAATTGTGACTTTGATGGTGAGTTGTCTCATTGACACTCATACCACATCTCATATCTACATAGGAAGGAGAATAAGAGTTTGTAAATAAAGGTTTCATACGTACAAAGGAAAGGAAACAGAATGAAACGAACGATTCGAATCCCGAACAGTTTTGAGCATTAGAGGTGGGGGTTACAAACATATGTCAAACTAAGTCAGACAACAACCCATAGGGAAAAGGCGACTAAAAGATGATTTTGGTCTGCAGATGGGCTAACCAGTGTTTGCGGATGCATGTACATGTATAATGCATACCAAAAACGTTTTGTTAGACAAATAAAATGTTTTGATCTTAATATTATTTTTTACTTTTCTTCAATTATGCATCACATAATTTTGTGTGGACAACTTAATAATAGAACAAAATTAATTATTAGCAATGTTTTCGTGATATCAAGAGCTATAATTTTGTTTTATTCTTGAGATGAAACCTGCTTTGTAAGAAAACACGCAATTTTAATAATTCTATTGTATAAAAAAAGAAGATGTGGTATGATTGTCAATGAGACCGACTCTCCACAAGAGACCAAAATTACACAGAAATCAACAACTATAGGTCACCGTACGGCCTTCAACAATGAGCAAAGCCCATATCGCATAGTCTGCTATAAAGGGCTCCGAAATGACAATGTAAAACAAATCAAACGTGAAATTAACGGCCTTATTTATGTACAAAAAATGAACGAAAACAAATATGTAACACATACACAAACGACAACTGAATTACAGGCTCCAGACTTGGGACAGGCACATACATACAGAATGTGGCGGGTTAAACATGTTAGCGAGATCCCAATCCTCCCCTAACCTTGGACAGTGGTCTAACAGTACAACATAAGAACGAACTATAAAAATCAGTTGAAAAGGCTACTTTTATAAATTTTGACTTGGATGGAGAGTTGTCTCATTGGCACTCATACCACATCTTCTTATATCTATTAACTCATCAGATGGACAAAAATACAAGTGGACACGGACGGGTACTTGTACATCCCAACAACAAAAAGACACTAGGTACAGATCTAAAGTACTTGCAGTAAACTGTGTTTATATACTGTATTTATCTTCTGCAATTGGTTAGGCCAAAATAAACTGGAATGGTCCAAACTTGGTGTACTTTTCAATTTCTGATACTTAGTAGAAAAGCAGCTAATTTTCAAGCTTTTTTTACAGAAAAAGCGTCACGTTTCACTATTTATGAATCAAGCATAAATGTACTTGGTTGTTTTCATTTCTTAAAAACCTTTTATGATATCAGTTAAATAGATAAATGAGAGTTGTGAGCAATTTCTATGCTATGACATGACAAAAACAAGTTACTAGTACATTTGACAAAATTAAATGTGTCCTGCTTAGTTAGTACTGTAGACGTCTCGGTGTGACCATCGGACTTCAGCGTACCCACCAACGCACTTCAGCGTATCTAACAACAAGTTGGCGTCACAATGTCACCATCGCACTTCAGCGTGTTAATCAACGCACTTCAGCGTGTTAACCAACGCACTTCAGCGTGAACCATCGCACTTCAGCGTGACCATCGCGGTTCTGAGTACCATCGCGGTCCCGAGTCCTACATATATGTAACACTCAGAAACGTGTCCATCCCCCCAAACGTGTCCGATTCCCCCAAACGTGTCCATATGACGTCGCTGCACTGCAAAACATGTCTTGTTGCTAAAGGGCGCCAAAACGTGTTCTGTTTATAAGCGCCCAATTGTGTCCATTTAATTTTAAAAAGGCCAAAACGTGTCCGGTTTATATGAAACCGTAAAGTCTCCTTTTAAAAGCACAGAAATCACTTCTGCATGAAGCAGGTCGTGCAATACCCTCATACATTATATAGACATTTAGGTATAATCGGAGAGTATTAGTACAAAATAATCCACTTAGTAAACAGTGATTTAAACTGTACAAAACTAATAAATTGCAATGCTTATGTTTTTTCTAATTACGCATTACATATTTGCCACTGGACATTAAGCAAACAACATTCAATAGCTAATTATGTGTTGCAAATTTAGCTTGCAATTATGCTTAATAAAACATAACTGGCGTTGAACAAATTAATGCTAATAAATTACCACTTTATTTACAGTGAAGCACCGTGAAAATTTACGGACCGTGCGATGGCTGTATAGCCAGTCAAGGTCGTTCAAAACTCTCATCAACAAAATTTACAAGATAAAATATAATAAATTTTTAATTGTGAAAATAAAATTATCTGAACTTTATTTAAAAATTATTAAAACCGCTGCAAGTAAAATAAGCTTTTATTGTGGGATTCTTTTAACCTAATGTCTTCTATTTATATGAGGGGCCTCGGTGGCCGAGTGGTCTAAGTAGTTACTACTGTAATCACTAGCCAGTCAACACTGAGATTGTGAGTTCGAACCCCGCTCGTGCGGGTGCAGTCGACTCAATCTTAAATGACTAGGATTGTCAGTTTTCCTATCGAAGGTCGGTGGTTTCTCCGGGCACCCGGCTTCCTCCACCAATAAAACTGGCCGCCACGAAATAGCCCAAAAGCGGTGCTTAAAAGTGGCGTTAAAACACCAAAAATCAAAAATCAAAAAATCTATTTATATGAAAGCAGAAATGACTGTGTACAGTGTAGCTTGTCTAGGACATTTGTGGATACGGATAACTAAACTTTCCTCCAGAATTTATTGGGTAGCTACATGTACTTTGATTTTTTAAGAATCTAACTGATCCCGAAGTATTTTATCGTATCCCACGCCATTGAATTGCCGTAAACGTTTTTGACTTCACGGAGTTATATTGGCGCTAAGAGTTTTGAGACGTTCTGGCGTTTTTATCTGGACACGTTTTGGCGAATAACAATTATCGGACACGTTTGGGGATGTGAAATCGGACACGTTTGGGCGATTTATGATTTGAAGGACACGTTTGGGCGGAATAGACACGTTTGGGGGTATCGGACACGTTTGGGGGGATGGACACGTTTGGGAGGGTTATATATATAGATTCTACCATGCATCGAGTGTAATACGATATTTATCCACTCGAGACAGTTAAATTTTCAAATTTAAAAGCGAGGCTCGCCGAGCGTTTTAAATATTGAAAATTTAACTGTCGAGAGTGGATAAATATCGTATTACACGAGATTTGGTGATGGAATCTGTTTCTCTAATGATTTTCAAACATTATGCAGGCAAACTTATTCCTTCTTTTCGACTGATCTGCAAAATGATGTGTTCTTTCTATATGACGTCATCAGGCATGATCGCCTTTTGATGCCGTCACAATAAGAAATTCAGAGGAAAGCAAGAAAATTCGACGTCATAATCGGATTTTAACCAATGAAGAACTGAGATCAAACGGACCACACATTGATTAAATTTGTTTATACAATGGGTGCAGAAAGGATAAATTGACGAAGAATTAGAAAATATATATACAAGTCTAAATTGAAAACAACGTTCAAACCTATGATTGCGTTGGATAAAACCGCAATTTTAATACGTGTGCATGCAAAACAAATTTCTTGTTAGAGGGTCTAAATACAGCACAAACAACATTTTCCAAAAGACCAAAAAGTGAAAAGTATATTTTAACAAAACGCATTTGACTAACAGGTCGAACAACAAATAACACATTATATTTTCAACTTGCATTATGCTTTCAAGTTGCAGTGGCAGTATTAATTGTTGAAATAGCGTTTTGAGTTATAGAAAATTGCAATGTAGATATGGATTCGCATTGTTTCTAGATTTCTAGCAGATACTTCTATAACGTTATGAGTTTGCATACACTTGCAATTCATGCAGACATGTATTCATATAACGTTATGAATTGACATACATTTGCAATTCAGACATATATTCGTATTACGTTATGAGTAGACATGTATTCATATAACATTATAAGGAGACATATATTCATATAACGTTATGAGTTGACATACATTTCAATTGAGATATGTATTCACATAACGTTTTGAATTTATAATATATATGTATTCACATAACGTTTTGAGTTGACATACATTTACAATTAAGATATATGTATTAGTATAAGTTATAACTTTATGAGTTGACAAACATTTCCAATTGAGATATGTATTCACATAACGTTTTGAATTATAATATATATGTATTCACATAACGTTACGAGTTGACATACATTTCAATTTGATATGTATTTATATAACGTTATATAACGTTATGAGTTGACAAATATTTGTAATTTATATATGTATTCATATAATGTTATAAGTTGACATACATTTACAATTAAGCCATGTATTCATATAACGTTATGAGTTGACATACATTTGCAATTTATATGTGTATTCAAATAGCGTTATGAGTTGCCAAATACTTGAAATTTCATATGTATTCACTAAACGTTAAGAGCTGACATACTGTTTGATAAAAGATACGAATTGTCTTACCGTTACGAGTTCTATGTTTTATACAGCATCATTTGTCCTTGATCATACCACAGCTTACATTATATTCATATAACATTATGCGATAACATAATGATGTGTTGTACACACAAAGTTTAAAATTCTAGATCTATTTCATAAAAGCATAATGAATCTCAATATTATATACTGTAACATAAATTGAAGGCTCATAACATTATATATTTGATAACACATTTTGACAGGAATGCACAGAAGCGAATCGAGACTTTCCAAACCTTTTTCAGCATTATCGAAGTTGGCATAACAATAAAGGGGTTAACATATTTTTATGAAGATCATTAGAAAATAAGGTGAATTCTAAGGTTTTCTTTAAATCTCTTTGCTGATTCAAATGAAGCGGATTGATGCATGGACAGACCACTAAATTACTCCACTTCATAAAGCAAGAGTAAATGAATCATTATTTTGAGCTGATTTTATGTGGTGTTGAGGGTGTCCAATACATCCCTAGTTGTCCATCGTGAAGTGTATTAAAAGTGGGGCTTGGCCAACAAGTGCTTTTAAATAAAATGCTCTGTAGGGCGCAGCTTGATACGACAGCAGAGGTCTAACCATGAACAGAAGATGCAAGTATGAACAAAACATTCACGCTAAATACAGTTCTAAATGAGGATAGTGGTTAAATATATGACACCGCAATCAAGCAAAGTTAAATTTGGACCCTTTGGACCTCAGATATAGACCAATTTGATAACGAGCCCAAAATCAAAATCTAAATCCAGCATATCAAAATACCCAATAAATTTATTTTTGTTGAAATCAAACAAAACTTTCTGACAACTTTAAAAATTAGGCTCAAAATAAAAACCTAAATACATGTTAAGATTTAGGATATCAAAGAACCTCAAGAATAATTTGTTTGTTAAATTCAAATTCAAAGTAATTTTAATTTTGGACCCTTTAGACAAAAATGTAGACCAATTTGAAAGCGAGGCCCAAAATTGAAAATCCAAATGCACTTTTAGATTTTGCATATCAAAGAACCCCACGAATTCATTTTAACAAAGTTTGATTTTGGACCCTGATTTGGTCCAACTTGAAAACATGGCCCAATATCAAAATCTAAAACACGATTAGATTCCGTATCGCAAAGAACCTAATAAACTATTCGAATGAGAATACCGAGGGTGAATATTAAAGCAATTTGCACAAAGTATTATAAAAGTCTTGTTTTTACCCTTATTCCTTAATGGGTGAGGCCATAAACCTAAAATCGACCCTTGTCTTCCTTGTGTAGTATGCAAACTTGTCGTACAATTTCATGCAGTTCCATAGAGTTAGACCCCGTTCACACTAGGACATTTAGATCGATTTAAACTAGATCGGTTCACTTTAGATCGGTTTAAGGGCTAGGACAAACTTACTAGTGTAAAGTTATCCGTCGATAACAGCCGGTAATTTATATTTATGAGGGCAGCAACTTTCATATAGATCTTTAAAATAAAATAAGGGATCCTTGAATAGTGTGTTCGTAAAAATGGAAGACTTAGAGTGTGTCAAATATCTGTCGGGGCCACTAAAATATACTGTTTTTCACAAAATTGATTTAATGCTATTGTACCTTCTTTTAATTAAAAAGTCATTTAACTCAAGGAAAAGTATGTGTTTATCAATTTGTCTTTAAGAAAACGTGTAATCATCAATCGGGGCCACGTATAGCCGATTATTCGGTATGGGGCTTTCTCATTGTTGAAGGCATTATGGTTGGTGATATTAATGTGTTGAATATTGGTACTACCATAGATGAAGAAAAATTAGCTATTAATTGTTATATGCTGATGATGATGTTATTTTAATGGCTGAGAACGAAGAAGATTTACTAAAATTGTTGAATGCTTAGTACATGGTGTCTCAATAATGAGCTGACAGTTAATATAAAATAAATCTAAGATCATGCATTTCAGCAATCCAACTGTTGTACAAACTATTTTTTCTATTGGTACTGCGACCTGTAATTGCTTTTTAAATTATCTTCGTCATTTCAACTCTGGTGGATAGTTTTCTCATTCGCAATCATACAATAACTCCTCTTTATATGAATAATAATTACGTCTTGCAGAATTTCAAGCTGTCTGTCATAATTGTTGATATTGGGTTGCGTTGAACCCCAAGGACGCAACATCTTACACCTTTATATTTGAAATAAGTCTGAATTTAAATTTGTGTCTATTCTTGCAAATATCGAAACAGTAAATGGGGAAGAATAAAAATAAAGAAACGGACTACAATATTCTCGGCTTTGAGTAACAGCCAATTTCCATTGTTTTTACTGTTATTTCCGCAAATCTTTTATTTCAAATATATTTTTCTAACAAAGCATCAAAGAAAAGATCAACAGCCCTTTTATCATTACTAATTAGCAACAAAAAAAAAATAATTTAGTAGTTAAAAGATTGATTGGATCAATTAACAAGGTGATCAGACATTACACAAGAAGAGCGCGTGTCACGTTAAAATGTTAATAACTTTTAAATCTATTTAAATCTTCGAACTAACTTTTAAATATTTTTTAATAATAATAATTAATCTTAATTAATGATCTCCTTTCATTGTTATCCTTAGTGCAGTTTTTATGAATTCGTCAAGCTTTAGTGGATTCAATCAACAATATGACAACTGGACACATTACACAAAAGTGGGCGCGTGCCATGTGAAATGTTAATAACTCTTTCATTTCTGAATATATTTACACCAAAATTTAAATATATGCTTTTTATTTACAACATTATCGTACTGAATGACCTTTGTGCTTATATGACTGTTTCATCTTGGGCTTAGAGCAGTTTCCAGAGCTTAGTGCACCAAGGCGGCCTAGGTGGTGTTTAGGTCGACGTACCGAGAAATTACCAACTAAAATCTGTGTTTTTAGACAATAGGTACAAATAGATGTTTAGTGTCAAGAATGTTGGTATGGGATATGTCTTCATAACAAAATACACACATTACCATTTCTTGTGAATGTATTTTTTTCTCGAAACTGTCTTTTTTGTGACTTTCTTCAACAACGAAATATTTCATTTTCAATATCATACAAGATTTATTTAAATAAATGTCTTATTTCTTTTCCTCTAATTTTCAAAGAAAACCAACAATTTGTTTTAAAACCCTTGCACCCCACCCTTTACCCACAAAAATGAATTGGCATTGTCTAATATATAATCGTCAATAAAATGCTATTGTAATTTTATAAGACCTACTTTATAACATAATCTGGGACTAATACATTTATCTATCAGTCCAAGCATACAGTAAACTAATAAATGTATATGTTTCTTGTTTCAATTACCGTGTATGAGGGTAGGAATGCCATTTACCGTCAGGCGTCAAAAACGGTCATTTTCGGCTACCGTTAGCGTCAAATTGGTTAAAATTTTATCGTGATTCGTCAAAGTATCCTTATCGTGATTCGTCAGAGGTCTCAAATAATTAACCGTTACCGTTATTTTTGGAAATAATTTAACGTGAGTCGTCAAAATCAGTCGATTTTTTTTTATCGTCATAAGAAAATGTACATTTTATCGTCATGCACCAAAAATTACCGTTAACGTCATTTGGCAAGATTTTTTACCGTTATTCGTCATGAAGGTACCCCCATTACGACCCTCATGTATGGGGCTATGAATGGGTCACCATTTATGAGGACATGAATTGGGTTAACAGATAAGAGAATATTGGGCCAAAGAATAAGATTAGGAGCGGGACAAAAACTTTAGATAACAGAATAAAGAGATGATGAAATATAAAGACTAGCTTGATTGATTGTTGATTGCTTAATGTCCAGTGGCAAATATTTCATGCATGTTTAGGACGAATATAATAGAGATCAAAAATAAAGAATACAGTGAAATGGTAAAAATTTAAAGATATTGAAGTATAGAAACGATGATCTGACGCCCCCTAAACACACAAACACCACCACCACCATTACCACCCACACTCGCCTATATACATCTCTAAACAAATATCTAATTTGGGTTCATAGTGCCCCAGACCACCCCACCACCACCACCACCGTTACCTGCCACACTCGCCTATATACATCTCTAAACAAATATCTAATTTGGGTTCATGGTCCCCCAGACATCAAGGTTCTGGATCCGACCCTGGTTAAATATATATATTTCTATAAGTTAACCTTTCTTCGGAGAGTACTTTTTCTTTAAGAATACGATATGTCATTTCCATCAACAGCATCTTCGCCGCTATTGGTGATTTCTGAGAATTCTTCTAGCCAGAGTCGCTTTTGTACTCGACGAGAAATTTTTGTTTTAATGCCTTGACCTGAAACACAAACATGGTGACTCTAGAATGCCATTGAAATAAGAATTGGCTCTAGAATACCAAAACAAATAGAATACATATACATTACGTACAAAATTTATAAGGATATCCAACACTAAAATGTATATATGCTGATAAATTCGTCTTCTTTAAAAAAATTATATACCTCGGTTTCTGCCATGAAAAAAAAACGGATAACACATTTTTGAAAGCAGGTCAGGAACTAACCGTTATTATCGATCTGAAAGTATATATGACCGTACATATGTACATTTTGAAAAGTTTGCTTTGCCTAATGGAATTTGCTCATTGTTGAAGTGATCTACAATGTTGCTTAAGTCTACGTCATATGTTATCTGTTGAATTTTTTCCTTATTCATATATAGGAATTATTTAATTCTTATTTTACATTTTATATAAAAATTCGAAAAGACTGAACATCTGACGTGAAGGTGTATTGAAAACAGCAATAGTTTTGTCCATATAAAAGGTGTGATACATTTTCTACATCTTTTTAGTTTGTTTTTTTGTAGAGCAATCGTTTATTTGGCCAATATAATTATTATTATCTTTTTATATTATAGTATCTTTTTAAGACGGTTTTATTTTCATTCTCTTTCATACACTGTATTGTCCTATAGTTTAGGAAAATAGTTTTCAATTTCATTTATTGCAAGACTAGATTATTAATTCATTTAAAATATTCCCTTCGAGAATAGCAAATAATTGATGTCAAAAAGGCGGAACCCTTTTGATCTTCTTTGGAAATTTAAAGTCATGTGTTGAAGATTAAAAATCGTGCGCCCAAGACATTTAAGATATTTTAAACACAAGAAATAATAAGTAAAAGTCAAACGCAGAAGTTTTGAAATTTAGTAAAGGAGGTAACAATTCAGCTCCGAAGAATTAAAGTTATTTCTAGCGCTGATTTGTTAACGTTAACGGCTATTTTAGCATTCTCCTTAAATTTTGTTGGACAGAATATTTATTTTCATACTGTCTTGGACAAAGTAATTTTCCAAGTCATTGCCAGACAAGAATAGTCAAAGTTTATATGCAATTAAGTTTCTATCATCCATCTTTGACGAGACACGAAATTGCTGAAACAGAATTATCATAATTGAACGTTCTTCACCAGATTGGTGCGATTTTTATCTAAACGTAATTCTTCCTCAAATCTTCCACGGCTATTTCACACATAAGTCACAATCTTTAAAGTTGATTCAAAGGAATTTTATTTCTAAAGCTTATCCGCCTTTTGATAAGATTTTGTTTCCTGTTTATATTGTTCGTCGATTTTTCTGCATCATTTGATAATCAGTCATGGAAAGAATAAAATAGCAAGCAATTAATCCTTAGTTTGAAAGTAAAAGTCAGACAAGGATGTTATCCAAAATCTGGATTGTCCTCAATCAACACACAGAAAAAGATCAAACATTAATTATTACAACCAATTCATATACATTAAAATGTAGAATACAAAACTTTAAAAATAGAATCGTGTATGTATTTTTCCAATTTTCTGTTTGACCGAGGAGGGACAGTTTTACGAATGGAAAATATAATTAGTTCTGACTACAAATTAAATCAACAATTACATTAAGGTTAACATTATTTCTTTAAAATCGCCGATATTCAAGTTTGTATTTGAAAACAAATAAATGTTGAAATCTATAGTGTATACAGTATATACATATATTACAGTGAATTCCTAGAATATGTGATTTTTGTAAGCATACAATAATTAATACCTCATCGAGGTCAGCTTGTGATACAATTGACGATTTTGTTTTACATGAGGTCACTTTTTTTTTTATCAAAGATCGATCTAGAAACCTGTCCTTTCTCTCAAACGTGTCAGGAACCCAAACGTGTCTACATAACGTCACTGAACACCAACCATGCATAGGTACTTGGGGACAGGACAATTTTTTAGCCCTCCCTGTTTTCCAAAATCCGTTATTTTTTTTTTTGTTTTCTATTAATTTCAATTATTTGTTGCGTTTTTCTGTATTATATGAACATAGATATACTACAAGTAACTTGTATTTGCTATTTACTATCAATTCCAAGTTTACTATCCACAGCAGTCACTGATATATATATATAATCATGGAAGTATTATATTGACAATACAATATAATACTTCCATGATTATATATAACAGTGACCGCTAATTAATAAAAAAATATAATGGATTTTGGAAAAAGGGAGGGCTGAAAAAATGTTCTGTCCCCAAGTACCTATGGAACCATGTCTAGCTGGTGTAGAACGTAAATGCAATGAAACAATTGAATATTATTGCTGTGAATGACGCTTCCTTTTGTTATATGCATGCACAAAATTGGCATCTTCTTTTATCCAGTATTTTGTTCTGTTTTGATATTATTGCACTTTAAAAAATTATGAATACACAGGCCTATAGAAAGGTGTCGGAATCAAAAGTTTATTCATAACGTTTTATGAAATCAAATGAAGCTGTATTTGCAAACTCTGCACTTTAAGGGCTTATTGTTCTTAAGAAATAAACAATGTCGTTATCAGACTAAAACATCGTGTTTCAATTCATATTTTTCTTGAAGATTGAAATTTCTGTCAGAATCACTTTCATCCATCTCAACATATATGAAATTTCGCTAAAGCGATATGTTTTATTCACATCAAAGATTCATCCTAATTATGGGACTCGTCACTGGTTTTATTTATGTATATACGCAAACAGATATTACTACCATTTGTGTTGGGTTTATCATAGGTTTATATACCTCAGCAACATCAAGATGACTAATATACTAGTGCTAATGATACAAGAAGACTGACACTATTAGTTGTAAAACTTCAAACAAAGAATAATCATTTGATGTAAAAGTACATTTTAAGTAATTATAGGATTTCTTTTCATTTACTTCAATGTAAAGTGAAATTAGAATTACTTAAAAATGTGCACAGCTATAATTTCAACATGATTAAATCAATTATTACAGTTCTTATAGAAAATTATCATTGATATGTAGGTTTAATACAACAAGCAACATGTATGATACTAGAATAAAAAATAACTGAAAAAGAATTGAAATTTATCAAAATCGCAATGTAAAAGTATAGATATAAATTAATATATTCAAAAGTCAGATGTCAAATTTATAATTGTACAGCCCATTTTACGCAAACTTGTAAGATGTATATGACTTTGTGTTGACTGTTGCCTAGTAAACTGAGTAGTCTGCAAACGAATGTAAGTACTAGAGAGAAAGAAAAAACTGTAAGAAGTTTACTTATAAACAGCTACACCTTTTTCCATACAGCTGAATCATCTGTAAGAAAGTTGATTTACGGGTATTCCAAAATCTTATCTTTATAAAAGTATATATATATGCGCTATGAACCCTTATATCATGTATATTATGCTGAGTTGTTTTTTGAGAAATGCACGGTTTTCGAAAATTACAAAAAAAATATGCAAATTAAATGCAAATGAGCTAATCCTTGCTGCTGAAAGACATTGTCAATTATATATTTTGTTTTCGTTTATTTCTAAAGAGAAAACGTTGGGAGAAGAAATGCCTTGCTATAGTAGTTTACAAAAGGCCATATTGTCCTGAAACCGGAAGCATCCATTATGTAGCCCCCAACGTCTGAAAACACTTACAGTAGACTTATTTCTGCATGTTTGGTACCTTTCGGGACATCTCAACCCTTTTACTTGCGTGTTTAAGTGCAAAAAGTTCAGCCAATGAGATAGATCGATAGCTTGAAGTTGTTACAGAAGTATATTTTATGAAATGATAATGGAAAAACCACTATTGAAACTGCCGCACGTCCTGGGAGGCTGAGATCCGAAAATGGCACCTAACCCGTCAAAAGACTTCTTGACATCAAAGTCACAGTGAGGCATTCAACACGCAACAAGACTCTCACCTTACTGCAAGTTAAAGACATTTTTTGCAAAATAACGATCACGCCACACTATGAAAAGAAACATAAAGTTTGTAGAGTAATGTTGATACATTAAATCTTGTAAAAATCTAAGCATGTAACATATTGTGCTTTCAGTAAGTTTTCTGACCTTTATACCAAAATTATTCCCACTGAACACTACATGTATTTCTCTTCCTTATTGGAGACTCGACTCATTCTAAACTTAAACACACGACAAGCCTCACTTACTGAAGTCAAGCAAAATTGTACTGTAAGGTGTATTATGTCTTTATTTTTGTAACACTGTTGCGACATCAGGTGAATTGATAGATGAAATTTTGTAGAAATGAATTAGCAAATTCTAAGCCATGTCATGACAAGAACATGTTATATAAAAAAAATGAGATAAACATTGTTTAGTACTTGACCGACACACTCATGCAGTCCGTTTTTTTTTTATCGTATTTGCACACTAAACAGTCTAAATAAAAACATGTCGTTGCACTCAACCACATAATACTGATTCTGAGCCAACAAATTTATTTTTGACACCATAATGCTGCGAAGAATCGACAGAATTAAATATTAAAAATCTTTGGTTTGCCCTGAATGTCTGCGTATTTGTGTATAACGGGGTGCAATGATGGGTGTAAGATATGACGTTAAATACCCAGACAACCAACCAAAATTTTCCCACGAAAGGGGGCGGCCCCTGGATCCGCCTATTGTATATAACGGGTTATGAATTAAGTTTGATGTAAGATGTTACGGTGTTGTTAGTTGTCAAAAAGGGTATGATGATGGATGTTAGATGTGGTGGTGTAATACTCTATATATAAAGGGGTACAAGGATAGATGTTAGATGTGGCGGAGTGATACTCTGTATATAAATGGGTAGAAGGATAGATGTCAGATGTGGCGGTATGAAACTCTGTATATAAAGGGGTACAAGGATTGATGTTAGATGTGGCGGTATGATACTCTGTATATAAAGGGGTACAAGGATAGATGTTAGATGTGGCGGTGTGATACTCTGTATATAAAAGGGTACAAGGATAGATGTTAGATGTGGTGGTGTGATACTCTGTATATAAAGGGGTACAAGGATGGATGTTAGATGTGGTGGTATGATACTCTGTATATAAAGGGGTACAAGGATAGATGTTAGATGTGGTGGTGTGATACTCTGTATATAAAGGGGTACAAGGATAGATGTTAGATGTGGCGGTGTGATACTCTGTATATAAAGGGGTACAAGGATGGATGTTAGATGTGGCGGTGTGATACTCTGTATATAATGGGGTACAACGATGGATGTTAGTTGTGGTGGTGTGATACTCCGTATATAAAGGGTACAAGGATAGATGTCAGATGTGGTGGTGTGATACTCCGTATATAAAGGGGTACAAGGGTAGATGTCAGATGTGGCGGAGTGATACTCTGTATATAAAGGGGTACAAGGATAGATGTTAGATGTGGTGGTGTGATACTCTGTATATAAAGGGTACAAGGATAGATGTCAGATGTGGTGGAGTGATACTCTGTATATAAAGGGGTACAAGGATGGATGTTAGATGTGGTGGTGTGATACTCTGTATATAAAGGGGTACAAGGATGGATGTTAGATGTGGTGGTGTGATACTCTGTATATAAAGGGGTACAAGGATGGATGTTAGATGTGGTGGTGTGATACTCTGTATATAAAGGGGTACAAGGATAGATGTTAGATGTGGCGGTATGATACTCTGTATATAATAGGATACAAGGATAGATGTTAGATGTGGCGGTGTGATACTCTGTATATTGAAGGGTACAAGGATGGATGTTACATGTGGTGGTGTGATACTCTGTATATAAAGGGGTACAAGGATGGATGTTAGATGTGGTGATGTGATACTCTGTATATAAAGTGGTACAAGGATAGATGTCAGATGTGGCGGAGTGATACTCTGTATATAAAGGTACAAGGATGGATGTTAGATGTGGTAGTGTGATACTCTGTATATAAAGGGTACAAGGATGGATGTTAGATGTGGCGGAGTGATGTATATAAATGGGTAGAAGGATAGATATCAGATGTGGCGGTATGAAACTCTGTATATAAAGTAGTACAAGGATGGATGTTAGTTGTGGCGGTGTGATACTCTGTATATAAAGGGGTACAAGGATGGATGGTAGATATTGTGGTGTGATACTCTGTATATAAAGGTACAACGATGGATGTTAGATGTGGTGGTGTGATACTCTGTATATAAAGGGGTACAAGGATGGATGTTAGATGTGGCGGTATGAAACTCTGTATATAAAGGGTACAACGATGGATGTTAGATGTGGTGGTGTGATACTCTGTATATAAAGGGTACAAGGATGGATGTTAGATGTGGTGGTGTGTTACTCTGTATATAAAGGGGTACAAGGATGGATGTGAGATGTGGCGGTGTGATACTCTGTATATAAATGGGTACAAGGATGGATGTTAGATGTTGTGGTGTGATATTCTGTATATAATGGGGTACAACGATGGATGTTAGATGTGGTGGTGTGATACTCTATATATAAAGGGGTACAAGGATGGATGTTAGATGTGGTGGTGTGTTACTCTGTATATAAAGGGTACAAGGATAGACGTTAGATGTGGCGGAGTGATACTTTGTATATAAATGGGTAGAAGGATAGATGTCAGATGTGGCGGTATGAAACTCTGTATATAAAGGGTACAAGGATGGATGTAAGATGTAGTGGTGTGATACTCTGTATATAAACGGGTACAAGGATGGATGTTAGATGTGGCGGTGTTATACTCTGTATATAAAAGGGTACAAGGATGGATGTAAGATATGGCGGTGTGATACTCTGTATATAAAGGAGTACAAGGATAGATGTTAGATGTGGCGGTGTTGTAAGTTGTATTTAACGGGTACAATGACAAATATGATATGTGACAGTGACATAAGTTGTATATAACGGGTACAATGATGGATGTAAGTTATAACTGTGTAGTAATTTGTATATAACGTGGTACAATGGCAAATATAAGATGTGACACTGCTGTAAGGGTACAATGATGGATGTAAGATGTGACGGTGTAGTGATACTCCGTATATAACGGTGTACAAGGATGGATGTGATGTGACGGTGTTATAAGTTGTATATAACGGTGTACAAGGATGGATGTAAGATGTGACGGTGTGATAAGTTGTATGTAACGATGTACAAGGATGGATGTTAGATGTTATGGTGTTATAAGTTGTATATAATGGGGTACAAGGATGGATGTAAGATGTGACGGTGTAATAAGTTGTATATAACGGGGTACAATAACAAATATAAGATGTGACACTGTTGTAAGGGTACAGTCATGACAAATATAAGATTTGACACTGTTGTACGGGTACAATGTCATTTGGTCTCTTGTGGAGAGTTGTCTCATTGGCAATCATACCGCATCTTCTAATTTTTATATTCATAGTAAATATTAGTAAATAACTCTCTAATCTTGTTCGAATTTTAAACACATGACGTTGTATGTATGTACACAAGCCTAGCGCAATGAAAACTCGTTACGTATACGCTATGAATGCACAT
The DNA here is from genome assembly GCA_017311375.1 of Mytilus coruscus. Classification (NCBI taxonomy): domain Eukaryota; kingdom Metazoa; phylum Mollusca; class Bivalvia; order Mytilida; family Mytilidae; genus Mytilus; species Mytilus coruscus. Next base: position 84,518 of record JAASAO010000403.1, read on the forward strand.
GCAAGCTCTTAATATATACGAGTACAGTCCTTAAAACTAAGTGAATCATGATATGGATGCTCGGGTTTGTATAACTACGGTTTTAAGCAGAGAACATGTCTGGGTATGATAAAGATCATTATAGGATTAAACTCATTTTTTTCTAGAGGTTATTGATGTAAACTTGGTCGATTAACTCACAAAATGAATTTTTAGTTTGTGAGTTACCGACACAGTTCACACATCAATAACCTCTAGAAAAATGTATTTAAGGGTACCCAACACTTTCACTAAAATAGATTTGGCTCGTTTAATTTTCATAAATTTTGATAAAATAGTTACTTGGACCTGTTGATAGAAATATAAAAATTTCAAGAAATTTGAACCAAACAATTTACAGGAATAATTTCATTGGATTATAGCAGTTTGATAAACACTAATTTTGATCATTGAGAACTTTACTAATGGTATATGATTAAAACGTTCAGCTGATTTTTAAAGAGTTGACTCCATTAAGTGTTTGGTACCCCTTAATCCTTATAATTCTAAATCGGAACGTTATTTGTTATTTCTTTTGATTTTAACTTTCCGTTTACAAGGCATCGTAAGTAGTTTCACCAACATAGTTTATCGAAGTGGAAACCTAGGAAAGAAACTTTAACGGACCAATCAAATTCAAGTATTTGTTGATACGCAAATCATATAATAGGAATTAGCACACCGTAAAACTGAATTGTCATGATTCAATTAAAAAAAAAAAAGATCGAACAAGGTCACAAAACGACGTTTTGCTAAATATGGTAAAAATTAGTTATGTCTATATACAAATCTAAGAATCTTTTAACTATTTGTGTATAACAAACAACACATTAATGATTATGCTGTCTCATAATGTTATATGACTTCATGGCTTAATTGTAAATTTATGTCAACTTATAACGTTACAAGAATACATGTCTACTCATAACGTTATATGAATACATGTCTACTCATAACGTTATATGAATACATGTCTACTTATAACGTTAAATGAATACATGTCTACTCATAAAGTTATATGAATACATGTCTACTCATAATGTTATAGGAATACATGTCAACTCATAACGTTATATGAATACATGTCTGAAGTTGCAAATGTATGTCAACTCATAACGTTATATGAATACATGTCTGCATGAATTGCAAGTGTATTGTCAACTCATAACGGTATAGAAGTATAGGTTTAAAAAAATCTAAAAACAATGCGAATCCATATCAACATTGCAATAGTCCACAACTCATAACTCCTATTTAACAACTAACTATGCTACTGCAAGTTGAAAGCATAATGCAAGTTGAAAATATAATGTGTTAAATGTTCTTAAACCCTGCTGACTGCCATTGGCGATTGCCAAATAAACGGATCACCGATGTAATAAATGGATCTTAATTATAAATTTAATACTAAACAGAAAACAATAAACTTGCGGAAAAGATGATATACCGCAAACAAAAGATGCAAAGGTTTTGTACACCATATCCGGATTTCTACAATTAATGTCTCTTCAGTGATGTTAGGAATCGAAATTTAACGGTATTTGGAAAGCCATACAATTTACTTCAATTTAGGATAGACTCTTGAATTTTGAGGAGTCAAAATAGGATGAACGGATCATATAAACCCGAAGGCAAATATAATACAAGCCCAAACGAAAAATATAAACAAGTCTAAATTGAAAACAACGTTCAAACCTATGATTGCGTTGGATAAAATCGCAATTTTATACGTGTGCATGCAA